>CM055728.1:25946741-26040159 GCA_029465975.1 Dallia pectoralis | reverse complement strand
GGAGACGCCGGCACCAGGTGCAGGAGGAGGTGAGAGCACCCCCACAACAGCCCAGGTGCCGGACTCCAGACCCAAGCAGTCCCTGAAGAAGCTGAACCTGAGCTTCAATCTGGACACAAGGACACCCGTTTCTTCCTCCTGCTCCTCCTTGTCAGCCACAGTAGCTGGTCACAGCTCCCCTAACCCCTTAGGTATTCTTCCTTATTTCCTATTGCTTAAATATATGTCTGTTTTGTTGTTTTAAAGAGTTGCAATTTTAAAGGAATAGTTCCAAAAAGAGCTACGGTTTTCCTTACTTTTCAAGCAGTCAATGATAATGTTTGACAGAAAACATGCTTTGGTTTACGGAGTCCTGGAAAATGTGTTAGAATTTTTTTTTTTGCTATTTTTTCCAAACCATTCAAAGTACATTTATTTAAAATTGACTCTAGATGTACGAGTTGGCGTATTGGATAAAGTGTGATCTACTTTGCGTGATCTACTTTGCGTGATCTACTTTGTGTGATCTACTTTGAGGTGCAGACGGGCCAGAGGAGGAGGGATACTGGAGTGGTGGACCAGAACCAGCAGGACACATCCGTAAGCACCAGAACCGGCGCTGCTTCAGGAGAAAAGATGGGCCCGTGGATCTCCAGGGGCAGGGGAAGCACGCCATAGTCCGCTCAAAGTTCTCCTCCTGGAATCTGTACTCCCTTCGGCTGGGAAGGGACCATCGTTTCAGTGTCCTAAACAGCCACCCAGGTGAAGCTCTGGGGGAAAGCTGTCTTAGATGCCACCTCACTGATGTCTCAGACAGTAAACGTTGTCCCACATTGCATCATAGTGACGCTGTAAGTAAAGCTTCTTCGTGTTCCTCCCTGAATTGGTAATGTTCTGTCTCCATCTTTGCAGAAGTTCTCTACGAACACAGTGTATCTGAAGAAGATGGAGCTGATGATGATAATGATGATGACAATTTGGACATGCTTGAAGAAGGCCAGGATTTATTTGACGTTAAGGTAAAGATACTTGTTTGACTGGCCAGTATATTCTCTAATGTATATTAACTTTAATGCTGTATCTTATGGTTATACACATTAACAATCCTGTCTTCCAGGACGTCCCTTCAGACCCTGTGGCTGCTAAGAAGATGAACCTGATGAGGATGAAGACGTTAGAGCGTCGAGCCAAAACATATGAGATGCAGCGCTTCCACAGAGCACAGGTGAGTTCACTGAATCAATACATATTAGTCGTTACCAACGTGCAACATTTTAGCATTTGTTTTTCCCTAATTCAGATGAACGTGTGGATTACATTTTATTTCTCTGCATGCAGTCTTGTAACAATAGTGTTGTTGCTTTATGACTCACCATCTAATTGGTTAATTGCCAGTATCCACAATAAACCGGGACTCAGTTATTCTAGATAATTGCTCCTCATCTAGTCCCTATGTTCTCCAGTCCGTATAAATGATGGTTCGATGAAGGCTGACAATCAGCTCCATAAAACTGGGATCTTTGCAACTGGACTCTGGACTTCCTTACTAACAGACCTTAGTCTGTTAGGTTGGACAACATTACCTCCTCCACTCTGACTCTGAACACTGGTGTCCCACAGAGCTGTGTGCTCTGCCCACTTTAGTACTCCCTCTTCACACATGATTGCAACCCTGTGTACACAGCTCCAATACCATTGTCAAGTTCACAGATGACACCACAATGGTTGATCAGATACGTGACAACGACGAGTCGACCTACAGAGAGGAGGTCAAGAAACTAATGGCTTGATGCGCCAACAGCGCTGTGCTTTTTAAGAAAGTTTTAGAAAACCAGCCAGCCATCCGCCATCAGAGAAGTCCCGCACAAGCGCTGTCTGGGGAAACCCGCTAGCCTTACCTCCTCCTGCTACCTGCTACCTATTTATTTAATTTGCCATTTGCACAATGCATACTGTTTGTACTCCCCATTTCCCACGTGCCATGTGTACAATGAATACGGTGTGTACTCCCCAATTGCACTGTTACTTATCCATGTCAATTGCACATCCTTACATTGTCCTTCATCTCATTTGACTCACATATTGGCACATTGACACATTGCTCTGCATATTACTTTTGCACTGCTCTTTTTGCAGTTTAGGTTGGATGCAAATTGCTTATCGTAGTAGTGTACACAAAACTGTTTTATGACAATTAAGTTGAATCTAATATAATGATCTCTGCCCATCTAATCCTTATGTTCTCCAGTCCATCCAGAGGCGTCTGGAAGAGATTGATATGACGTTTAATGAGCTGGAGGATAATGGTGTGGTGCTGGAGCGGGTTCTGAGAGGGGAAGAAGGTATGAATCCTGCAAGATCCATGTCTGCGTTGGTGGGTCGGTGGGGGGTGTCTGGGTTGGTAGGCGGACGCGCGGGCGGGTGTCTGGGTTGGTGGGCGGCTGTCTGGGTTGGTAGGCGTATGTCTAGGTTAGCAGGAAAATACTTTGTTATTCACAATGTTCGTTTTCTTCTCCAGACAGCAGTGGTTCTCCAGAGATGATTGACCGGTGGATCCACATGGTACACCAGAAGAACGCGTTAGTCTCTGAGGAGTCAGACCTCATGGTGGCGTGAGTACAGCTCCTATACACTTCATGTTATTGTTCATACCTCATGGTGGCGTGAGTACAGCTCCTATACACTTCATGTTATTGTTCATACCTCATGGTGGCGTGAGTACAGCTCCTATACACTTCATGTTATTGTTCATACCTCATGGTGGCGTGAGTGCAGCTCCTATACACTTCATGTTATTGTTCATACAGCTACAGCCTATACACTTCATGTTATTGTTCATACCTCATGGTGGGCAGCTCCTATACACTTCATGTACAGCTACAGCCTATACACTTCATGTTATTGTTCATACCTCATGGTGGCGTGAGTACAGCTCCTATACACTTCATGTTATTGTCCTCATGGTGGCGTGAGTACAGCTCCTATACACTTCATGTTATTGTCCTCATGGTGGCGTGAGTACAGCTCCTATACACTTCATGTTATTGTCCTCATGGTGGCGTGAGTACAGCTCCTATTGTTTTCTGTGTAGAACGTGTCCCCCTAGTGGATCAGTGGGAACTTTCCACACTGTCACCGTTCTACGTTCTGCTGACTCTACTTCTGTTGACATAATATTGTTTTCATCCCAGCTATTTCCTTGTTGTGTAGCCACGTGCACTCCACTGTGTTAGAGGGGAATCCTCACAGCTAATTAGACGGTTCTAATGACTGTTAACAGCCAGAAGCAGTTTAACACAATGAGTCAAACAGTCCTTATCCCGCCGGTATTCCCACTTACCGGTATTCCCACTTACCGGTATTCCCATTTATATGTCACTCAGATCCAGACAGCTGGAGCTGGAGGACAAACAGTGCATCTTAGAGATGGAGCTCCGACAATACATGGAGCTAAATGGTAAGTTTATAGTCTGACTGTTGATAGTGTTGACTGAGTTTCAATCCTAACCTCAGTTTATAGTCTGACTGTTGATGGTGTTGACTGAGTTTCAATGAGTGAAAATAACAATTAGTTTCAATGACTGATTTGTACAATAACTTATTGGTAGCAGAGAATCGTAAGCAGACTTTATATTTGTTCAAGGCAACATTTGATGCCCTTTAAATTGTCCGCATGAATCGTAGAATCTGAGAAGACGCCAGAGCAGCAGGTAGAGGAGGAGCGGGTGCTGCAGGAGATGCTGGAGGTGGTGGACATGAGGGACTCCCTGGTCTCCTTCCTGGAGGAGAAGGGGCTCAAGGAGATGGAGAGTGACGAGCAGGAGGCCAACTCACTTCTAAAGGCCAAGAGACACGCGAAAGCCTCAGCCGAGGCACAGGTGCACTGGGAATGAGAGACACGGATGGTGGACTGCACACACCCGCACACGCACCCGCACATGCACGCACACACTCACACAGATAGTGGATAGTGAGTCTGTACTCCTCCTGCACAGCCTTACAATTATTACATCAGATTTACTACACAAACAGTACATTCTGTAGGTAATAAGTCCTTTTAGAATGGTTTCATAGAAAAGGAACAGGATTATTTGATTGTGTATGCATTTACACCCAAAGGTTGGTAGAAGAACCTGTCACGGTCATTAGAGCAAAACTCTTTTTTTTAATCTTAGCTTTGGCTTTGTCAGAATGGCTTATGTGTTTAGTACATTTGGATAGAAATTATTGATAGGCAGCGAGGTTAAAACCAATTTCCTATAGTGACAGTTAGGACTGAGACTGGGCGACTCAGTAACACTTGACACCTCTTGGAAAGCTGCTCTAGTCTGATTGTTGGCTTAAAAATATTCTGGTTGTCTTGCCTGATGTAACGTGTGGTGATTGTTGGGTACTGCACCGTCTGGTTTCGGGTGTTCCACTTCCTTAGTTCACAGCTGGGTTTAATGTTGTCATTAGTTCGGGCTATAAAGGTTTTCTAGGAAGTCACCTCGTTGCTTATCATTGTTTGTTTCTACGTCACATTGGTTAGAGGTGAGTGTTATCTGGGGACAAACGTGTTGTGTGAATGTTTTATTATAAGACGCTATACGCGCACTATCATTTGCAGTTTGCACCAGTTAGTCCTTTTTCCGCCGTACTCGGTTTGTTTTATGTTCTGTTGTTGTTAATAAACATAATCGAAACGGATCTAAGACTCTGCACATGGCTTTCACCGCACTACGCCGCTCCATCCGTGACACCTGACAAATGTAAGTATCCCATGCTCAGATTTGTAGAACATCTAGGCAGTATTGTGACATTTGCCAGTGGTCCCTCACCTACAGAGACTAAGAAGTTTGTGAAAGAACAAAAAATATTCTGCTGTACATTTCTTCAAATTCAGAAGGGTCGAAAATAATTCAAAATTATTTTCAACAGTACTTCCATCATTTGACAAATGTGGGCTTTTAAGACATTATTACATTATCAATACATCCTGGTTTTGTATTTCTACTCTACATAAATACCAACTCTACATAAATACAGAAACACACACACACACAACAACACACACGTACCCCCATATCCATAAATATATTGAAAGAAACACTCAATGCTTACAGCCTCACACTTGTCATTTTACAAAGATTTTTGAGCCACAGTGTTACGACCAAGTCCAGAGTTAACAACACAGAAACTGGCCTGAAGATACAATCTAAGATACACCAAGGCTTTCCTGGTCTGTCCTAGGGAGTCTGGCTGGATCCAGAAGAGAGACTCCCACAACCAGCTGATCTCACACCAACCTGACTGCAGGGGCTGCTGAACATAACCAAGGACTTGAGGACCCAGTCACAGTTAATGTTTTCACATATTAGACCTCATTTACCACATATGCTGTATAATCCTCCAGACACTTTTGTTCTGTGGAAGTTCCATCTGTGAGCTTCTTTCGCTGGCATAACAACTTAGCACGATAGCGGGTGAACTCAACAACAAAGAAACACTACAACGGGTTCTTTAACATCCCCACAGGAAGCTCTACTGCCATCTCATGTCTTCGTAGGCTGAACACACGTCAATATTAAAATTTGGAAGCTTTCTTGGTTAGCATAAAGGTGTAAAAGTTCAAATGTGTGCAGCTTTAATTCCTGTTTTAGACAGGTCGAGTAGAACCGTTTAAGGTGTACATGTTTATGTTGGTACCAATAGAAACTATGTGCACAGAATTATACTTTTGTGCAGTATACGGTAACCTTGACAAAATGAAATATAACATGACATTTGTTTGAGATTTGAGTGATCCATAAACGTACAATATTAATAAATATTATTATTGTTTTCTTTTCCATTCTTTAAGCACTTTTTGTGACTCCTGTTCTAGATTGATTTGCATGTTACGTTGGAAGTTAATGTTTTTTTCAAGAGTTATCTGTGCTCCTACAGGAATAAGTGTTGACTTGATTTGTCAAATCGTTTATGGTCACTGAATGGATATGTGTGGTAGTGAGATGGTTTATTGGTGAAAAAGATTTAAGTGACAAGGTATTTTCTTACAGTAAGGCCCATTATCATTATTCTCCAGAATCTCCACCCAGCTCAATCTCCCATCTCCAGCCAGCTCAATCTCCCATCTCCAGCCAGCTCAATCTCCCATCTCCAGCCAGCTCAATCTCCCATCTCCAGCCAGCTCAATCCCATCTCCAGTCCCCAAAACGAAAGAAAGGTAAAAAAAAACAAGCTAGGCAAAAGACAGACCCAGTGGCGGCTGGCCCATTGAGGGCGCTAGGGCGCCTCCCCCCCTTAAGCCACAAAAAATAAAAATACATTAAAAAATTTAAAATAATAATAATAAAAACATCAGTACGTCAATAGCTGTGTGTTTTAAATATGGATTGCAGCCAGGAATATGTGTCAAATATTATAGTAAATCATATTGTCAACCTTTCCTCTTCCTGTCTGAACGCCTAATCACAGCTCTGGGACGATAGAGAAAGGGTCTATGTAGGAGTTAAGCCAATTGCTAATTTAAGATATGATTGACATAACATTTAGCCAATCAGCGTTCTTAAATCAAATCCAAGAAGGGCGCATTTTATACTAGACAACAAGACCCAACCCTAACTCGGTGGAATCTCTCCTCCAACATATATATATGCAAATGAAAGGCTTGTGTTTGTGCAATATGATGTTTATGTTTTTGTGTAAGAATGCCTCAACTTTTTAATATTGGCATTAAATAATTACTGACTATTTCACTGAGCACTGCTGTCCTGCAGTTTGTGTTCAATTGTATTGCGATGGTAACAGAAACAAAAAAGTATGGCACAGCCCCACCGAGAATATTTTTCACCAGCCGCCACTGGACAGACCCCTGTGTGACACTGAAAGCGAGTATTAAATTAAATTTCAACCGACCGCCAAAATTTAAATAATATATATTAAAAAACGATTCAAAATATACTAATTGTTTTGTATTATTATAAAATATAGATTAGAATAATGAGTCAATACTGTATTTGCCATGCCCATCTTTATCCCTTGCCCGTCAAAGATGGTCAGTGTTGGTAGCAATCTGCGCCTGCCACAAACTGATCTGCACTTGTGCTAATTCACAAAAAAGACCTGACTAACAGACCAACATCCCAGCAGACAACAGCTCAGCTGACAAAAAATCTTAAGAATTTATAAATGTACAAATAAATTGTAATCAAATGAAATTATTATCACATTAATAAAAGTAGTTATATTTAAAAGTTTTTTCTGTAGTATTGTAAATGGGCATGGGCACAGCTGATTTGAGTTTAGCTAAGCACCGGGCATAGGTTAGTTCATTAGCGGGCAATTTAAGGTGCCAGGTCAGATGCTTGATATTGATTTACGTTACGTTTCATGTTGGTATTTGTATAGTAGTTCTGTTGTCTGTAAAACTGTTTAAGTCGCTTTATGTAAACGTGCGTTTTGTTTTACGTCACAGTGGTTTTTGTGTATAGTTTCTGTGTCTGCGTTTCGTGTTTGTTTTATATGGAAGAATAAACACCCTGAACGGATATATGCTGGCTCTGCCTCACTCCCTTTAGGTAGTTAAATGTGAACTATGCTACAGATAAATGTGCAACAATTGGATATGCCAACAAACGAAACATGGTTTAGGCAAAAAACAACACTTACAATTTCCAAAATCGAGCTCCATCGCCAGGTCATACAGAAAACTAAAGCAGATACGTGACCTCGGCCCACCACCTAAAAAAGTGTATAAAGGGCTCAAACCTCCAATCCCGGGACAGCCCTAAACCCTCACACACTTAGCATGAACGTGTTTCGAAGTCTGTGAGTCTGTAAAGTGTGGACATTGGGATTGGGTGTATGTCACAAATCCTGACATTATTGATGTCCATTCAACCGGGGCAAAATACTGAGCACGAGCGATTATGCAAAAACTTGCCAAACAAACTCCAAATCAACTTACCAACATGTTATCACTGTCGTAGTACGGTTTAACACCAATTTAGGCAATCAGAGTTAATCAATGACTTTTCTTAATAACCCCAAGTTCAATCTGAGTTGGTTAAAGATATTCCGTAGTACTTCAGTTGGAACGCAGACTAACAAGCTCGTACACCCTGAATAACAAGGCTGGGGAACACCACAAATTACTCCAGTATAAAACGGCCGAGGAACATAACAAAGGTATTGACAGTTTGTTATTTAATTGAAATGTACTAGTAGAAAGACCTACCAGTAATACTTGTTTAACACGTTTTCTTTGCAAAGTTCTTGAAAATAAAAATGTTGAGTAAGTGATTGCCTATTCTAACCACAATGGTCACGCTAAAACAGTTACAGAACACTCAAGTTAACACAGAATGATTTCGAACACTATTTCAACCGAGCTTTGAATGACAAGTGCAGTTCTAAAGTTTAGAACCATTGCTCTTATTAACCCTGTGTGCGTGTGTGTGCGTGCCTGTCTGCAAGGGTGTGCTCGTGTGTGTTTGGGTGTGCCGATGTGTGTCTTTGTGCATGTCTGTGTGCGTGCGCTGGGAACAGTGGACCCAAGTTCCTGTCAAACCCAGCACTGCTGCTATCATATGTCTATGTGTGGAGGGGGTCAGGGGGGAGAAAAGGCTGAAGGGTTTGGTTATATTAATAAGACCATCTGACCACCAAACCATAGGCGTCAGTCAGTAGGCATCAGTCAGTAGGCATCGGTCAGTCTTCGGCTTGTGAACTCTGCTCTGCTGTACCGCGGTCAAAGGTCGGTCAGGATGGAACTGCCCAATAAGGAGTACATGATAAGACGCCGCTGTGACAGTTTAGGTGAGACCTTTAACCGTTAAACAACAAACACATGTCTTTAGATAGAGGGGAGCCAGAGGTGCTAACAGAGTATAGTAAAATAAGTCACATTTAACTCTGCTGCTTCAGTGCTTTCTGTATGCACATAATGTTACAGGCACATGTTGTCCAAGAAACCGAGTACAGCAGCACAGAAATACATGCACGTATAAATAGACTGAGCGGATTGAAGTTACAGACTTTTTTTTCTAAACACTACAAGAGACAGGACAACTTCTTCTCTGGATTACAAGTTGAGCTGTGTGGATTGGAAAACAATGGACAGACAGACAAAATGGGCAAGGACTTGGGAAGGTCTGTCTGTCACTGTGGTAACTCTGCTGTGTTCTGTTGTTTACCTCAGATTCCCCAAACAGAGGTGGCATCAGCTTTGGTCATGAGGTCTGTTGACAAGCAGTATCATTGTCAGTGTCCAATATAGTTGTTTTCTGACAGTGAATGAATGCTACTAGCCTTCTAAGTTAATTCATTTATTAGTAGATGAATGGTTAGCATGTTTTCTGATATTATGACGGATGGATAAGACCGAAGATAGCGCTATGACGAACGTGTGTATTTTCCTTTTTTTAAACTTTAAAATAGAAAGTGGTAAAACCACAAAGAAAGTGGATAATTAACATGTATTGTATATTCTAAGGCTGTCGACTTCCTTCAAATGTAAATATTTGCAAATAGGTCTAAAACTCCTTTCAGTTTCAGACTGTTATAGGTTCAATATATAAAAAAACTGTTAGACAAACACATTGTACATGTTGGGGTCATTTAGCCATTTTTAACATTGACCTTTAGACAGGACCTCATCAGATCACCCCGGTCTGTAAGGGGACAGGTCAGATGAATGTGTCTTGTTGAAGGGTAAACTAACTCCAAAATATCTACTTGCCAGTCACATGTTGTGCAATATGGAATGTAGCCCCTGTTTACAGTTCCATAGAAAGAAAGAGAGAGATAGAAATAGAAACTAAGTCGCTGACTTTTCAGGAACACACACACTTAACTGTGGGCTGCAGATCCGGCTGCACACAACTGAACAGCTACGGCATTTGACCCATAACCAAAAGGTTGTTAGATCCAATATGTTGACTAAAATCTGTTGAGGTTTAGAGCAGCTGCTCAACCATAGCTTATTACTCAGCAGGTCCTGTACATTAATATAGATAACACCAGGAAAAAAATCCTGCCAAGATAAACTAAGCCAGCAACGATAGCATCATCTGTTCCAAATTATATTTCTGTAACTAAATATGTATTTAATTTCATGTTTTCCTTGAATTAATTCATTTTCATCAAGTGGTGGCTAAAGTTTGCAGATGTCTTTAAAGATTGTTAAAGAAAACAAAATCATTACAGTTTTCGTTTTTATTTTGATGTTAGTAAGTAACAGTCAAAAGGCAAAATTCCCCTTTACCCCTTGTACACTGCAAACTTAAAATAGACGCTGTTGCTCCGAATAGTCAGTTAGAGTAACCGTAGATAAAATCTGACACTTAAAATGAATATCCAGCTTTGTTATGTAAATGACATTTCTATTTGCGGTGTAATGGCAGAAGCCAACACAATCCCAACTTACTGCCAAAGTAACTCTCAGTCTCTCTTACAACTTTATAACACTCATATGCATTTCAAAGCATGCTGTCCGATACCAGTAGGGTTACTGCAGGTATTATTGCAGGTTTTAAACATTATCACAGCCGACCATTGCATTTCCAAACATCAGAAAATCAGATGTTACGTAAGCAATCCAGGGCGCACGGCTGGTGGAAATGACGTTAACGCAATGGCACGGTGTAGTGAGTTATTACCACGGTGTAGTGAGTTATTACCACGGTGTAGTGAGTTATTACCACGGTGTAGTGAGTTATTACCACGGTGTAGTGAGTTATTACCACGGTGTAGTGAGTTATTACCACGGTGTAGTGAGTTATTACATTTCCAACATGTCTTTGCACCGGAGCTCGTCTTGTTAGTGTGTAGTTGTACAGCGGCCAGGGGGCTTCATTATGCTGCGGTCATTCCTGGTTTTGCTGCGGACATGTGTTGCGTTATGCGTCATTATAGCCTCACATAGTGTTGTGGTTGTGTGCTTATAAGAGCAGGTTGACTGATGTATTTCTGCTGATGTACTTTTATCCTACCATCTTTCATCATCAGAGATCAGTTTCTGTTGATGGCGTGTACCGTTTATTTGCTTCTGCAAGTTATATGCGATGTTACCAGAAAGCCAGTTTATCTTTTTCCTGGAAGAATAGTAAGCTGTGAACTCTGACCTCCATCTGCCATCTTGTGGTGTTCTTGAGGAAAAGCACACAGTTTATAAGAAAAAAAGATAAAATTAGTTTCACAATATATATTGTTTTTATCATTTAATGAAAACAATTACAGTGAACTTAAACTTAATTTTTGATTAGCTTCAAAAGTTCTGAGTTCTTTAATGTTTGTTAGTCCTATTTAACTGCTACAACAGGCTTTTGTAACTGATTCTTTCTCATTACTGGCTGACAGATTGGAGTTCCTTGTAAAGTAACTCCACTCTGGCCATATGTCAGATTATATAGGGCTTGAAGATGAAAAGAGCACATCATTACACAAAGCATTAGTTAAATGTTTAACTGGTTTAAATATTAGTAGCCTCGTCTTTCACTTATTCATATAAAAGTATTTAATGTCTCATAAGACTTTTTTTTATATAATTCCCAGTGGGATTTGAATTAGGTGGTTTGTCTCTTTTAGGCCACAGACACGTTTATCCTACCCTTGCCAATGCAATGTTGGGGATCTAGTAGAATGTGGTTGGGCAGGAGATTGTGCTTGTTCTATGAACCTCTCCAGTGGCCCATTGAGGTGCAAAGGCATGGTCTCACTGCAGGGGTGAAGCCACTAAATGTATGTTTGTTGTTGTCTTAGAACACAATTCAAGCATCCCACTTGCAGGGATAGTCGCCTAAAAAATACACTATATGTGTTATATGTTCATATGGATTCTTTCATTATGGTTTGTCTGAGAGTGGTGGCTGGGAGTCAACTTTAATATCACTCCTCACTTTGCAGAGGTCTGAGAGGACTGTGGGACCTCCCATCTTGTCAACTGATCCTATTAGAGTATTGGACATGTGCTCTCACCGATTGGGAAACGTTGTACCCGTTTTGTGAAGTAGAAAGACATACTTTACTCTGTTATTTCTGTTGTAAAATGGTGCCATTAAGTCAAAATACATTGGTGTCCATTCCTACCTCCTATTTTTGTGGATTGCAGAAAACTCCACAGATTTCTATTGTTGACATACTGCATTCTTTGACAGACAACTGTCCTGATAGTTTTCCACCGTGTAATCAATCCCAATGCTATAATGATAAGTCCGTATGATTTGGTCTGGACCGTAAAAATGTGATATATTTCCAGTTTTTCTAATGTATTTGTGGTACCACATTGTTCAGCTATCCACCAGCTCCTGACAGTTCTGCAAGGACTGTGGACACTATTGCGATTCGCTCTATAAACAGGTACTGTACTTGTCGGCAACAGAATGTGTTCACTGATAAACTGATTAATGAAATTCTCTGTTGTATTTCTGTTTTTACAAAGAAAACGTCCACCTGGAACGGTTATTAACCGCAATTACGTCGAGTATAAAGCTAAATAGGTGCAATTACGTTCGCTTTCAGCATATACCCTGTGCTATTATTTGGTCCTAAATTACTCGCTTTTTTACGATGCTCTCTTAACGTTTCGCTATGACGTCAGTGTTCAACGTAATCGATTAAAAATAAACGGCTCATAATGACTGTAACTGGTTATAGTTCATTCCTGGTTAGACATCACAGTTCTATATCGTTAGGATTATGGTTAAATAATGATTAAGATTAGGCATCACATTACTGAGGTTATGATACTGGGCCAGGATAACGTTACAAAAACAGAAAACGCCTGTGAAAACAACACAAGTCCCCCAACAGAAACCCATCCCTTCTGGTTTCTACTGCCCCTAGCGGCGGGTTGTGGTAGTAGGTAAACAGCGCCTCTTATGTGGACTCTGCGAGTCGTTCAGGACCTTTAGCGCTGGAATATGTTGTTTTTTAACGTAATAGAACTGCTGATATCTTCATACTGAACGCAATCGCATTTAGTAGCAGTTACATATGCACGTATTTTCTGCGATAATGCATTGGGAAAGAGAACGGGAACGTCCTGTTGGAAAGTCACTGACATCATGGGGTAGGACTGCAGAGTCTTTTATAAATTAATGTGGATTTCACCTATAAGATCGCCTTTCCAATTTCTCATCAATGCCTAACATACTTTCGAACCGTGCAGAACAGTCGCGTTTAACTAAGTAATAGCTGCACATATTCTTTGAAAATGATTTTAGGGCTGTACAGAAAAAGAAACTGTCTCCTTATAGGGTTTAATGTGTGTGGTGATTCTGTGTTGTTGACTTCCTGGGAAGAGGGCGGTGTGACTGCTAGACCTCAATCCCCCTCGCATGCTTCCTCATGCACATGTAGACTAATGTGCGGTTGAACCCGTAAAATGCAGACGTCAGACAAATATTGGACATTCGCAGTAACAACTGATTGCAAAAAGACAAGAATGACGCGGTGTCTCAAGGGCAAGATACACTTTTACCAGAATTACAGTTATAGAGAGAACGTCTATAAACGCGCTCTACAGCCAATCAGCGCTAGGATAATGCACTCCATGGGACGACTTAAAACATTTGAAGTCATTATTGAGTGAGTATCGTGCAGTATTTAAGTGGATACTTATGGTGTCTTTTCCCCAGCGTCCGTGCCTCAGCTGACCAACTCCCCCACAGTGATTGTGATGGTCGGACTGCCTGCCCGGGGGAAGACATACATATCCAAAAAGCTAACCCGCTACCTCAACTGGATAGGGTTTCCAACCAAAGGTCAGTTCACACACCATAACACGCTCCAAGGTCAATGATCGGAGGTGTGTGCTCTAGTATGCATGCACACATCAGTGAGGACTGAACTTCATTGGTCTTTCTCTCTCTGCCATCAATTCTTCATCATCATATTGTCTAGTCTTCAACCTGGGCGAGTATCGCAGGGACGCTGTCCAGACCTATAAAAACTTTGAATTCTTCAGACACGACAATGAGGAAGCCATGCAGATTCGCAAGTAAGAGATGCTGCAGATTACGTGGTTACTCAATTTACTGTATGTTCTTTATTTTATGCTATTTAGGTGTGCTATATGTGTATATTATGTTATAAAATATACTAAATGTTTAGTACGATAATACCGTATCCACAGAATTATATATAAATCTTTGGCCAGAACTTTGTCTGAAATTGCTGAAATTAATCCCTTAAATCATACATTTAGCCAACTTGTTTTTATTTTTGTGTGTAGACTGTGGGGTTACATTCTAAACTTGCTGGGCTAGGACTGTGGTGACTGGTTCAGAGTATCACGTAACAATGCACTGGATATGTCTTTCTGTGTTGTGCAATTTATCTTCCGATGGTTTGCTAATCCTATGATTTCACACTGTGTTTTCTCAGGGCCTGCGCTACAAATGCCCTTAAAGATATATCTATCTACTTTTCAAAGGACAATGGACAAGTAGCAGTGAGTAAGAGGACAACTTGAAACTTCCCCGTTTACAGTTGACGAACAAACACAAGATGACTTGCACATGAATGAGAACTTAAAAAATACTTTGCAGACATACTTTACATGCCTTTGATGCACTTTACATAGTGTACATCAAATTCTTCAGACGTTAAGTTCCTTCTGGGTAAAAAGAGGGGTTCGTTGCCCATGGGACATAGAGATTATATCTAATTAAATAGCAATGCACTGTGACCATATTTCTACAACTGTTCCAATGAGTGGAAAGTGCGTTGAAGTTTTTGGTCGATCGTCTCTTCTCTTCAGGTGTTTGATGCCACCAACACTACCCGGGAAAGGAGGGTATCCATTGTCGGCTTTGCCAAAGAAAATGGCTACAAGGCATGTTCAGGGAAACTTTACTACCACGTCTTTCATGTTCAGATTGTGATGTACATAAAAGCTACATATTGAGCAAGTTGACGTGGGAAACACACGGGGAAAATTAACACAATTAACTTTCTTCGCAGGTTTTTTTCATCGAGTCCATTTGCAACGATCCAGACATCATCGCACAAAATATCACAGTGAGAAAATCTAATTTTACTCTCAGTCGCCCAATACCAGAGTTTACTTTGTAGGATGACAAATTCAGTATGTGATCTTCTGTGACTCGGATCGTTTACGCAGGAAGTGAAAGTGAGCAGCCCTGACTATGTAAACTGTGACATGGAGGAAGCGCTGGCTGACTTCCTACAACGTATTGAGTGCTACAATCAATTCTATGTGCCTTTGGATGATGAAAAAGACAGGTAGAGTCCTCTACTGTTAACCGACTCTCAACTAGCCTTGTCCCTGGACACTTTGTGTTGTCGTTCCAGCTCTTGTTTCATGTGGTCAGCCTGTCTCACCGAATTTAAGAAAAGGACTTGGTCATCTAATACCTGTGAAACCCATTAATGTGAGGAACATCCTTGAATAATAAAGCTCTCTCTCTCTGTCTTTTCTATGTTTCCTACTAAGAAATCTGTCCTACATAAAGATCTTCGACGTGGGCTCTAGGTATTTAGTAAACCAATTGCAGGACCACATCCAGAGCCGGATCGTCTACTACCTCATGAACATCCACGTTACGCCGCGCTCCATCTACTTGACGCGCCATGGAGAGAGCGAGCTGAACCTGCTGGGTCGCATCGGGGGTGACTCGGGACTCTCGCACAGGGGTCACAAGGTCAGCTGGCCTCCAGGGCTTTGTCAACGCTGCCGCTAACATTTTAATGCAAAGGCTGTCGCCAGAGAATATAATGACATCATTGTCACTCAATGAATCATCCTCACTCATATCTAGACAAGAATGAGACAGTTCGCTTGGATATTGCGATATACTGCATACAGTATGGTGGGAGGTCAATCGTTGTTGAAATTAGCCCTGTGGCAAAAAATTCCTTCAGCACAAAGGAAACGTCATCACCCCCAATGCTTGTGACCATTGTCTCCACCTACAGTATGCAGCTTCCCTGGGAAGCTTCCTCAAGGGTCAGAAAATAAATGATCTGAAGGTTTGGACGAGTCATATGAAGAGAACCATCCAGACAGCAGAGCATCTGGGGGTCCCCTATGAACAGTGGAAGGCTCTCAACGAGATTGATGCGGTACGTCTGTATTGACTGTTAAATCAATTTCAATTAATCCTATGTGAGCATGTACCGCACAAACAGTATACAGTGAATGTTTGGTCGCCTGCACACTACTGCACTGTGTGAGTTAGCCTACTTAGCTGAAGTAGCGGCGTTGTCCTAAAGAAGAGTTCAAATGCAAGTCTTCGGGCCACACACAGACAATGTCCCTGTACACTTGCCCCCCCGCAGGGTGTGTGTGAGGAGTTGACGTATGAGGAGATCCAGGAGCAACACCCTGAGGAGTTTGCCCTGAGAGACCAAGACAAGTACCGCTACCGTTACCCTATGGGTGAGGTAGGACCTGCCTTCAAGTACCGCACACTGCTTACCAAATAAACATTATAACACCTTAGTAAAACACTGTAGTAGAAAACCTAGTAATAGATGACACTTAGTCATCTTAGTAGAACAACTAGCCATCTTAGTAGAACAACTAGCCATCTTAGTAGAACAACTAGCCATCTTAGTAGAACACCTAGACATCTTAGTAGAACACCTAGACATCTTAGTAGAACACCTATCCATCTTAGTAGAACACCTAGCCATCTTAGTAGAACGCCTAGACATCTTAGTAGAACACTTGTCCATCTTAGTAGAACATCTAGCCCTGTTAGGAGAACACCTAGCCATCTTAGGAGAACACTTTACTATCTTTGTAGAACATCTAGCCATCTTAGTAGAACACCTAGCCATTTAGTAGAATAACCATATTATTACACATAGTCATCTTAATAGATAGCCTAGCTAGGCAAGTGATTTAAACATATAGAGGTGTATCTGAGTGACTGTGATAGAAGTCTCTGTGTGACTTTACAATGCTGAGTTGGAACGAAAAACAATCTAACAATCTACACCCTGTGATAATGTGGTGAACGTATATTGGTTTTCCTCTCCCCACCAAAGTCATACGAAGACCTGGTCCACCGTCTGGAGCCTGTGATCATGGAGCTGGAGAGACAGGAGAACGTGTTGGTCGTGTGTCACCAGGCGGTCATGCGTTGCCTTCTGGCGTACTTACTAAACAAATCCTCAGGTAGCGCACATTTAAGACAGCCGCCCAGAACACATGGGTTTATTTGACTCTGTCCGAATCAATTAGGATCAAGAATTGCGTATGCGTCGGCTGCACGGGTGTCACAGGTAACCTTTTCTCTCCATAGACGAGTTGCCATACCTGAAATGTCCCCTTCATACGGTGCTCAAGCTCACACCAGTGGCCTACGGTAGGTTATTCAGTCAATTGGGACATTAACGCTTTACGATTCCACAACTTTCTCACTCGTGGATCTTTCTTCTGCCATAGGGTGTAATGTGGAGCCCATTTCCCTAAACGTTGAGGCGGTCAACACGCACAGAGAACGACCTGTAGTAAGCTTCACAAGTCATGTCTGTTCCTTCTCACCATCATATAAAGCTTTTATTAGGGTATCCCGCAAATCTAATGGTGTCAATCTATTTCTGTCTCATTGTTGTTTTCTATTGCAATTAAGTAATTTAGCAAACGTTCATATTCAGAGTAACTTATAGTTATAATATAGTTAAAATTCATTGTAAGATAGCTGAGACAACCACATAAAGCAAATAGATAATTTATCATTAGTAAAAATCAATCGTATAGGCGTTGTCTATGCATTTCTCATTTTGTTGTTGTTTTTGTAGAATGTGGACGTAACTAGAGACCCAGCCGAGGCCTTAAAGACAATTCCTGACCATTTTTGAATACTTGAAACTACATACGTGTGAGTATATACTTGGACCATATACAACAGTTACTATCCAGATATTGCAATATCATCTATTTTTATAATCAATAGATAATCAATGGCTTTGTAACTTTGCAGGTTAAACCTAAAGCAATAAGTGGAAAGGGGTCAAAGTGAGAGAAGACCGGATTAATACAAAATCACACTCCTACTGCCTACAGAAACAAATAAGGGAAAATGGACTGAAGTTAGTGTTGTTCACTTCCTAAATATGAAATGTCTTTCAGTCTGCTGTCCAAACCTGGTGTCTCATACTGGCCATTTGGGGAATTACTGCGAGCCAGCATTTAGAGGTGGTTTGGCATTAGTATGGTGGTGAGTGTTGTAATGGGATTGTGCAAGTGGCCAAACATGTTGAGATCAATCAAACGTTTTCTTTGTACATTTTGACATTGTGCAACTCCAGATGTTGGGGAACTTCGGAAGATTAGGGTAAAGAAAATGCATATGCGAACTGGCAGCTCTTCTAGTAAACCGTTAAATGAATAAAATCTGTTTGTAATAATCTGTTTGTAATCATTTTGTGTGTTTTGATGGTGTGGAAAGTGTGAGGACAAAGTACAGCTCCGAAACAAACACAATGTAGATTGGAAATACATCTTGGCTTGGGTATATGCCACACACGGTGTCAATAACACATTTTTAAGTCGACTTGTTCAAATACATAATTTAAATCATCCCCCCAATGAAATAATTGTTGTCATGTGTAATTAAATGCATGTTTGATAAGTAATAAACGGTGTATTGAGCAAGCTGCGTAGCATAATATGATGCTGCTAAAATAATACTTACCGGCCAGTATGACAGGGAAACTTTTTTTTTTTTTAATATTCCATTACGCAATATTAAGACAACTAAGCAACATACATTTATACGCAGATAAAAACGGAAGGTTTGAGGTAACTTGATACTGAACTTGCAATGTTTTTCTTAACTGTCGACTTTCATTGGTTAGAAATGCTTCATGTTCCCCCACCAGGTAATGGCAAGTTGCCCAAAGCGCAGTAGCCTGCTGAGAGTAGGGGTACCTAGAACTCTATATAGAACTCAGAACTCTACATAGAACCCTACATAGAACTCTACCTAGAACTCTAGAACCCTACCTAGAACTCACTGCGATTCAACTGTTGCGCCTCTTCATTTCTTTCATATTTATAGTCGGCCGGTTAATACTTATTTCGTTGGTTTAAAGTATTAAAATCCAGATCTGCTGGTTGAACACGTCTACTGCCCTTTAACATTTCATTTAACATGTTAAGTCTGTTCTCCGGCGTGCTGCGTATGAACTCAATCTCTCTCTGACTGGCGGAGTCCATTGGCCAGTGAACCTTTTTCCATATTGAAGACTATAAACATTAATATAACCATGGGAAAAGTGGATTTAAATATCCGTTGTATTTTTTTTTTCATCGTGATCGCAGCCCAGGGGGGATTTTCAGAGGATTATGGAGCACACCTGGGAGAAAAAGACATAGTTTTACAGGTGAAATTATTTTCTCTTTGGCTCCAGCGAATTTGTATTATTGTTAACAAACTCTTTGCAATGCAAACATGAGATATATTATTATTATTATAACATTATGTCTGCATAATCGATAAGTGAAATGTGAAACATATTTCAGTTATGGCCATGCAGTGTTTTTCTGCCACACTTGGGAAGCATGGAAATAATACCTATAAGTCGCATATTGCCATCATATATTTATAAACCGCTTACAGGCTTATGGGAAACATATTCTAGTTTAGGCAAACTACTAAGTGGTATATATTGTTGTAATGCACTTGCACCAATGACAATAAAGTTGATCCTAATGTAATTGTAGGCTGCAGGACAGCTATAATAAATAAATGAATATGAATGCGAACGAACTACACCACAGTTTAACCAGTGATTTCAAAATAAAGTTTTGAAAATGTCACTGCAGAATTAGGGTCTGCTGTTTAATGGTGTCCCTCTAAAGAATTGTGTTGTTTTCCCCAGAATGTGTGCTAATGTACAGTATGTCTTGAAAAAGCAATGAACTGTGAGCAACATAAACATTTGGAAGCAAACTTTTGCTTTGAAAGCAATTATTTGAAGTTCTCTCTTCATTCATTTATGAATAGATTTGATTCAGACTATTTTGACACGGAAATCCCAACCCAACACATTTATTCTGGAAATACATTTAAAAGCTCAACAGCTCAAGCTTTGTACTGCAGTATTTTGTAATATTTCAGTGAAACTGTCCTATTCATGACATATTGTATAAATAATGGCCTAAATTCATTGAATTTAAAATAGCTATATTTCTCAAATAGTGTGATCGATATTACTATACGATAATTGACATGAGCTCAAATGACCACTAATATCTTATGTGTATTGTCTTGCTCTGTGTTCAATGCCGTTGTCAGGAGTGTCTTATGTTATCTGTCTCTGTATGGTTTTCTCCCCAGAGAGTGAGACGCCAGAGCAAACAAGCTAATTCTGTTGTAAGTATGAGCAGATTGTTTCTGACCAGGTTTCAGTAAAATGTGTAATGTTCATCCAGGGATTTTAACTTGAGTTTCTCACTTTCTCTCACACTTACTGAGCCTCTGTAGATTGACTGTTATAAGAACAGACGTTTTTGGATGGCATTCACAATACACTAAATGCAAATGTAGGTGACAGTCACTGTTCCACAATGTCCAGGCATTCATCAATCCAATCATATGCAGATAAGGAGCTTAGAGAAGATGCATACAATTCATTTACATTATCAGGATCACCTACCAGACCAAACCTCATGCATATAAAGACAACTGTTCACAAGACATGGGTATTTGGAATTCATATATGACCCATTGGCTGCAGAGAATCCCCAAGTTACTGTATTTTGGCCACAGAGAATCTCCACGGTACTGTACTTTGGCCACAGAGAACCCCCATATTAATGTTCGTTGGCCACAGAGAACCCCCACGGTACTGTACTTTGGCCACAGAGAACCCCCATATTAATGTTCTTTGGCCACAGAGAACCCCCACGTTACTGTACTTTGGCCACAGAGAATCTCCACGGTACTCTACTTTGGCCACAGAGAATCTCCACGGTACTGTACTTTGAATGTTTCTAGTCATATGCATGTAGGTAATACATATCGCCACCATGTCCACCATCTTTGCTAATTAAACCGGAGCTGGTCTTTCGGTTGGTCTCGCAGTCCTTCAGATCTGCCCCACAGTGTGCTGGCTTGGCAGTAATGGCCAGCTGACCAGATTGGTCTCAGCATGGCCCACATTTGTCCAGATAAACAAGGGGGAGGATGGGATGTCCTGCAGTTAGGCTTTGTCCAAGATGATCAAGCCACTGAAGCAGGAGTAAGAAAACAATGCGTTGTAACTCTTTTCAGTTCCGAAAATGTCTGAACAGGATTTACCAGCAACCACTTGACTTCCTTGATGTGGAAAAACTGCAGCCACATGGAAATCCAGCCGCCGGCCTTTAGATAAAACCAGTATATTTTCACTGTCTTCTTCTCTCAGTCTGCTTACTATCTGCTCCATACATTCCTCCTGCTTACTATCTGCTCCATACCATCCAACGTTTTTAACACCTTAGCCATTATGGCAAGATGTTCAAGAAGTCCTTAATCTCCAATCGTTTCTTACAACGTAGGTTGCTATTTGTTGTACTAGCGTAGCTACATAAATATTGAACTAATGATGGGCCTGTGTTCCTGTCTGTTCCCAGCTGAAAGTGACAGACTACCATGTGAAGTGTTCAGTGGCGTCGCGCTATGCCCACACCACGGTCCAAAGCTCTTTGTGGAACCAGCTAGCTGTCGCCAAGGAGGCCGCCTTCGATGTGGACCTGCCCTCGGCTGCCTTCATATCCAACTTCAGTATGTGAGTTGGTAACCGGTGTCTGCGGACAATCCTCTCTGTCCCGACTCTGTGGCTCTTCTAAGGCACCTGGTTACGGACATTGAATTGTTAATACGCTTAGCGAGTTGGCGTGGTACAATCAAACGATTTTTTGCAGTGGGGGAATTATTCCCATACAGGAGACAGTGAAACTCAGTGTCTATAACATAAAAGTGTTGGTATACATTTTTTTAATGAAATTTATGAAAAAGCCGGATGAAAGATGAGATGTGAAAACCATTTTTCTTCAAACGGAATATCAGTCAGTTCAGTGATTCTGACAAAAATCAGTAAATTTAAATTGTTGTTATTTCAGTGACTGACATTCTGTCCGGTGTGGACAGGAGACACACAGATTAATTACTGAAATGACTGGAAACCACACTGCTTAGAAGCAACTAAAAATAAACGACATAAAAAAGAGTAAACATTAAAGGCCCAACCAACGATGAGCTAAAGCCTGAGTTTGAGAGCAGAAGCAGGTCAGAAATGGGCGGAGACCCCTTGAACGTAGAAGCCCATGAATACCAGTCTTTGTAAATTCAAGTTAGAAAGTGAATGAAGAAAATGAGAGGAGGTTGACCTGTTTTCAGCCCCCCCCCCCTCCTCTGCATAGTTTACCGAGGCGCCAGGCCAAGACACACATCATGCAACGCTTTGAGCACACATTTACTCGCACACAAACACACATCGGCGCCTGCGGCCCACACACACCACCAATACACCCATCTACATGTGTTTAACCCAGGGGGGGTAAAAACATTTTAAAATAGATTTTCACATGCGGACCATCTCTCTGAGGCATGTGTGTAGTCTCACGCATCTCTCTCTGCCCGCCACACTACACACGACACACACCAACGAACCCGGGCGGAAAATAGCTGTGGCGACGGTGTTTCTTTAGTTCACTGGCATTTCTCAGTGTAGGACTGAGGAGCTTGTGTTCTGTGTGTAGGTCACCCTGCCTTTCCCGGTTCCCTTTCCACCTCAGCCAGCCATGTTGTACATACAGACCCCTCTATTTTCCATCCTACTAAACCCAGCGTTCCATTCTGCTCCGTGTCCAAAACATAGCCGCTTCAACGCTGCAGCTTTATTTCGGTTGGTACCTGTTTTGTGTTTTTATAATATTTATGTTCCATGGACTTGACTTTAGTACACGACTTTTGCGTGTGGGCCCATAGGATGATATTTGGGTTTAGCCTGTAGAATGCTAGTAATCTCTAGACTCTCGTTTAGAGTAATCCACTCTTGGAAATAGAGTCCTGTTTTGCACACAAACCAAACAACCAGCACTAGTGACGACTTCTCTTGCCTTTTGCCTGACTGCAACTTTCATCTCCAGAATGTTTTGAACTTAAACTTGACACCTGTTTGTTCTCCAACACGAATGGTGTGAAGTATGTTCTTGCTTTTTAAGGTATGACTGACAATGTAAATACCGTAATTATCAAACAGGAAAGTACATTTCCGATAAAGGAATGCCTCTAAATAAACTTAGATGTTTTCTCCAAAAACATTCGGAGGATATTACTCAATTTCAAACTTATTTTCCAACAGCACCTCAAATGGCAAAGTGTACGTCGCCTTGGTGAAGGAGCGTGGCGCTGCCAGGAAGATATATGATGCCGCCAAGAAAAAAGGAAAAACAGCTGGACTTGTTGCCACCAAGTCAGTCTGAAAAAGTATTTGATACCACATTCACTCTTTGATATGTCTTTAATTCAATGTCTTCTGTCTGTGAATTGAACCACATAGACGTTCCTCTAGATTCTCTGCAGAACAAATCACCAGCCCACCACATTCCATTATATGATTTTACATCACTTAAAGTTGGGTCAGCTCAGTTGTCTTGGTCAGTTGTTCGCTCAACCATTCATTACGTTTCACCACCTCCACCTCCACTGTCACTACACATTGTCTTTTCAGGGAAAGAGAGATTGAGAGGTTCCGCGTGGCGGTGAGCGTTCCCCCAGGGACCCAGATATCCTTCTCTCTGACCTACGAGGAGCTGTTACCTCGCAGGTTAGGTCACTATGAGTTGTCCTTGGCTCTCAGACCTGGACGACTGGTGCGTAACCTCACTCTTGACGTCAGCATAGCAGAGAGAACCGGACTCAGTTTCGTCAAGGTCCTCCCGCTGAAGACCAGTCGCCTGCTCTCGAACACCGTTTCAGGTAACAGACAGCAGTGTAAAGACAGCAGTGTAGAGACAGCAGTGTAGAGACAGCAGTGTAGAGACAGCAGTGTAGAGACAGAAGTGTAGAGACAGCAGTGTAGAGACAGCAGTGTAGAGACAGCAGTGTAAAGACAGCAGTGTAGAGACAGCAGTGTAGAGACAGCAGTGTAGAGACAGCAGTGTAGAGACAGCAGTGTAGAGACAGCAGTGTAGAGACAGCAGTGTAGAGACAGCAGTGTAGAGACAGCAGTGTAGAGACAGCAGTGTAGAGACAGCAGTGTAAAGACAGCAGTGTAAGACAGCAGTGTAGAGACAGCAGTGTAAAGACAGCAGTGTAGAGACAGCAGTGTAGAGACAGCAGTGTAGAGACAGCAGTGTAGAGACAGCAGTGTAGAGACAGCAGTGTAGAGACAGCAGTGTAGAGACAGCAGTGTAGAGACAGCAGTGTAAAGACAGCAGTGTAGAGACAGCAGTGTAGAGACAGCAGTGTAGAGACAGCAGAGACAGCAGTGTAGAGACAGCAGTGTAGAGACAGCAGTGTAGAGACAGCAGTGTAGAGACAGCAGTGTAAAGACAGCAGTGTAGAGACAGCAGTGTAGTAGAGACAGCAGTGTAGAGACAGCAGTGTAGAGACAGCAGTGTAGAGACAGCAGTGTAGAGACAGCAGTGTAGAGACAGCAGTGTAGAGACAGCAGTGTAGAGACAGCAGTGTAGAGACAGCAGTGTAGAGACAGCAGTGTAGAGACAGCAGTGTAGAGACAGCAGTGTAGAGACAGCAGTGTAGAGACAGCAGTGTAGAGACAGCAGTGTAGAGACAGCAGTGTAGAGACAGCAGTGTAGAGACAGCAGTGTAGAGACAGCAGTGTAGAGACAGCAGTGTAGAGACAGCAGTGTAGAGACAGCAGTGTAGAGACAGCAGTGTAGAGACAGCAGTGTAGAGACAGCAGTGTAGAGACAGCAGTGTAGAGACAGCAGTGTAGAGACAGCAGTGTAGAGACAGCAGTGTAGAGACAGCAGTGTAGAGACAGCAGTGTAAAGACAGCAGTGTAGAGACAGCAGTGTAGAGACAGCAGTGTAGAGACAGCAGTGTAGAGACAGCAGTGTAGAGACAGCAGTGTAGAGACAGCAGTGTAGAGACAGCAGTGTAGAGACAGCAGTGTAGAGACAGCAGTGTAGAGACAGCAGTGTAGAGACAGCAGTGTAGAGACAGCAGTGTAGAGACAGCAGTGTAGAGACAGCAGTGTAGAGACAGCAGTGTAAAGACAGCAGTGTAGAGACAGCAGTGTAGAGACAGCAGTGTAGAGACAGCAGTGTAAAGACAGCAGTGTAGAGACAGCAGTGTAGAGACAGCAGTGTAGAGACAGCAGTGTAGAGACAGCAGTGTAGAGACAGCAGTGTAAAGACAGCAGTGTAGAGACAGCAGTGTAGAGACAGCAGTGTAGAGACACAGCAGTGTAAAGACAGCAGTGTAGTAAAGACAGCAGTGTAGAGACAGTGTAGAGACAGCAGTGTAAAGACAGCAGTGTAAAGACAGCAGTGTAGAGACAGCAGAGACAGCAGTGTAGAGACAGCAGTGTAGAGACAGCAGTGTAAAGACAGCAGTGTAGAGACAGCAGTGTAGAGACAGCAGTGTAGAGACAGCAGTGTAGAGACAGCAGTGTAGACAGCAGACAGCAGTGTAGAGACAGCAGTGTAGAGACAGCAGTGTAGAGACAGCAGTGTAGAGACAGCAGTGTAGAGACAGCAGTGTAAGAGACAGCAGTGTAGAGACAGCAGTGTAGAGACAGCAGTGTAGAGACAGCAGTGTAGAGACAGCAGTGTAGAGACAGCAGTGTAGAGACAGCAGTGTAGAGACAGCAGTGTAGAGACAGCAGTGTAGAGACAGCAGTGTAGAGACAGCAGTGTAGAGACAGCAGTGTAGAGACAGCAGTGTAGAGACAGCAGTGTAGAGACAGCAGTGTAGAGACAGCAGTGTAGAGACAGCAGTGTAGAGACAGCAGTGTAGAGACAGCAGTAGAGACAGCAGTGTAGAGACAGCAGTGTAGAGACAGCAGTGTAGTGTAGAGACAGCAGTGTAGAGACAGCAGTGTAGAGACAGCAGTGTAGAGACAGCAGTGTAAAGACAGCAGTGTAGAGACAGCAGTGTAGAGACAGCAGTGTAAAGACAGCAGTGTAGAGACAGCAGTGTAGAGACAGCAGTGTAGAGACAGCAGTGTAGAGACAGCAGTGTAGAGACAG
The DNA here is from genome assembly GCA_029465975.1 of Dallia pectoralis. Classification (NCBI taxonomy): domain Eukaryota; kingdom Metazoa; phylum Chordata; class Actinopteri; order Esociformes; family Umbridae; genus Dallia; species Dallia pectoralis. The sequence continues at coordinate 26,014,013 of CM055728.1, read as the reverse complement.
CAGTGTAGAGACAGCAGTGTAGAGACAGCAGTGTAGAGACAGCAGTGTAGAGACAGCAGTGTAGAGACAGCAGTGTAGAGACAGCAGTGTAGAGACAGCAGTGTAGAGACAGCAGTGTAGAGACAGCAGTGTAGAGACAGCAGTGTAGAGACAGCAGTGTAGAGACAGCAGTGTAGAGACAGCAGTGTAGAGACAGCAGTGTAGAGACAGCAGTGTAGAGACAGCAGTGTAGAGACAGCAGTGTAGAGACAGCAGTGTAGAGACAGCAGTGTAGAGACAGCAGTGTAAAGACAGCAGTGAGACAGCAGTGTAGAGACAGCAGTGTAAGACAGCAGTGTAGAGACAGCAGTGTAGAGACAGCAGTGTAGAGACAGCAGTGTAGAGACAGCAGTGTAGAGACAGCAGTGTAGCAGACAGCAGTGTAGAGACAGCAGTGAGACAGCAGTGTAAAGACAGCAGTGTAGAGACAGCAGTGTAGAGACAGCAGTGTAGAGACAGCAGTGTAGAGACAGCAGTGTGTGTAGAGACAGCAGTGTAGAGACAGCAGTGTAGAGACAGCAGTGTAGAGACAGCAGTGTAGAGACAGCAGTGTAAAGACAGCAGTGTAAAGACAGCAGTGTAGAGACAGCAGTGTAGAGACAGCAGTGTAAAGACAGCAGTGTAGAGACAGCAGTGTAGAGACAGCAGTGTAGAGACAGCAGTGTAGAGACAGCAGTGTAGAGACAGCAGTGTAGAGACAGCAGTGTAGAGACAGCAGTGTAGAGACAGCAGTGTAAAGACAGCAGTGTAGAGACAGCAGTGTAGAGACAGCAGTGTAGAGACAGCAGTGTAGAGACAGCAGTGTAGAGACAGCAGTGTAGAGACAGCAGTGTAGAGACAGCAGTGTAGAGACAGCAGTGTAGAGACAGCAGTGTAGAGACAGCAGTGTAGAGACAGCAGTGTAGAGACAGCAGTGTAGAGACAGCAGTGTAGAGACAGCAGTGTAGAGACAGCAGTGTAGAGACAGCAGTGTAGAGACAGCAGTGTAGAGACAGCAGTGTAGAGACAGCAGTGTAGAGACAGCAGTGTAGAGACAGCAGTGTAGAGACAGCAGTGTAGAGACAGCAGTGTAGAGACAGCAGTGTAGAGACAGCAGTGTAGAGACAGCAGTGTAGAGACAGCAGTGTAGAGACAGCAGTGTAGAGACAGCAGTCAGCATTCTTAGTCAAATCAGTAGTACCAGTGATACAATCTTCAGATTTATTGATATCAGTTTAAACAAGGTTTAATTTAGAGAATCACTTATCCGAATCACAATGAGTAGTCTTGGTACAGCGTGTTGCAAGGTGATTTGACCTGATTAGATCTGATTAGAACCCAGTATTTCTCCAACTTCCACAAAGACTTCCTGTGGACTTACCGGGTGTTTCCTGACCATTCCAGATGATTCCAAGGCTCCCGCCTCTACCCGGATCCTGAAGAAACCGGGTTGTGCCAGTATTCACTATAGCCCCAGCCTGGAACAGCAAAGCAGTGTCTCTCCCAAGGGCCTCAACGCTGACTACGTCATCCAGTACGACGTGGAGCTCAGTGACTTTATCGGGGACATACAGGTACAGACACACACACACACAAGTGCACTTCTAAACACGACACACTCTGTAGGGCAAACAACAGTGTCTGGTGAGGCCACCATCTAATCTAGTGAGTTGGCACTGTGTTCTCTTCTGTCGGACTTTCTCAGGTGTTTGATGGACACTTTGTCCACTTCTTTGCTCCAAGGGGACTTCCTGTGGTGCCCAAAGATGTCATCTTTGTCATAGATGTCAGTGGCTCCATGATTGGCACCAAGATAAAACAGGTAGAAGGGTCACCTCCATGGTTACCTGTTGATTCAGATATGAATGACAACCAGATGCATTAAACATCCTATGTGTGTTCTCGTGGTGTTTTTCTGCGTGAGCCAGACAAAGCAGGCGATGGCCACCATCCTCGGGGACCTACGTGAGGCGGACCACTTCAACATCATCACCTTTTCGGATAAGGTGCACAGCTGGAAGAAGGGTGGCACTGTGAGGGCCACGCCAAACAACCTGCGAGAGGCCAAGGAGTTCGTGAACAGGATCATCGCTGACGGATGTGAGGACGGTTGATTCGGATGAGTCGTGCAGCAACCTGACAAGACCAGCTTAACCGTCTACAACTTTCTTTATTCCCCCTCTTCTGCCTCCTTCGTTTTACGTCCTCCACCTCCACCATCTCTCCTTGCTCCATCCCTTACTTCCTACCTTCCTTATCCAGGGACCAACATCAACGCAGCTCTTCTCTCAGCAGCCCAGCTGGTCAACCCCTCCTCTTCTTCGGACGGTGCCCACCGGGTGCCTCTGGTCCTCTTCCTGACCGATGGCGAGGCGACCATTGGCATAACGGCTGGCGAATACATCCTGAGCAACGCCAGAAACGCCCTCGGCTCCGCCTCGCTCTTCGGCTTGGCCTTTGGGGATGACGCCGACTTTCCCCTTTTAAAGCGCCTGGCGCTGGAAAACCGCGGCGTTGCCAGGATGGTGTACGAGGACGCGGACGCCGCCCTCCAGCTGAAGGGATTTTACGACGAGGTGGCCAGCCCACTTCTGTCAGACATCCAGCTGACGTACCTGGACGACCAGGCCTTCGATGTCTCGCGATCCCTCTTCCCGAACTACTTCCAGGGCTCTGAGCTGGTGGTCACTGGGAAGGTGAAGCCAGGGGTCAGAGACCTGAAGGTTTGCTGTTTATATGTTGTTGCTTCTGTTATTGCAATGCATTTTGCATATGGTTGGTTCGGAGAATCAACACTACATGCCTAACATGCTCCAGCAACTGGATGAGGGAGGATGTATTGCTGAACGCTAGACGCTTGTTAATACCTTAAGGCAGAGGTGTCATGCTCATTTTCACCCGGTGCCACGTCAGCATATTGGTGGCATATTTACTGTATTTACATAAATGTTTAAATGTATCTGTTATTACAACATTAATGTAAGAGCCACTATAAGAGAACATGTACATGACGTCATCGTCTGGTTCGATGGAACGGAGAGTTATTTGAGAGTATATATATATATATATATTTTATTTTTTTTCTCTACCGTGTGACACGATAAAACAAGTTTGATTTTGTCAGTAAACATTTAGGTTTACAAACCCACATTATTCAATGTGTTCATCAAACTTGTCATACAATTATTTTATTTTTGTTTTAAAGATTTTATCCTCGCCCACAGGTGTCTTTGTCGGCCAACGGCTACAAGCAGAAGGTAAAAATGGAGAATGACGTGGCGATCTCAAAAGAAGAAGGGAATAAGACAATATCCGGTATGGACTGCCCTGGGGCCACGGACGGTCTCTCCAGCTTTGTCCATCGTCTGTGGGCTTACTTCACTATCAAAGAGCTGCTGCTTGCCAAACTGAACAGCACAGATTCAGCCGTGCAGAAACTGCTGGGAGAGAAGGCAACCAATCTCTCTCTCAAGTACAATTTTGTCACACCTGTGACTTCCCTGGTTGTAGTCAAGCCTGATGAGGATGACATACCTCCTACAGCATCAACTACAACAGCTCCACCCGGCACCACAACCACCGCTTCTCCAGCTACTACAAAAATCACTATGGCCAACTTTTCTAACACTAAACCAGCACCCCCCATCCCTGTGAAAAAGCCCAGGACTGTCAAAGCTAAACCCAGCCCTCTTATCACCAAGTCTCCACCTGCTCAACCCCCACCGCAATCCAGAAAGACCGCAACTCCAAAACTTCCATCGAAGCCAAAGGTGGTTCCGCCGCCGTCCAGAAAAAGCACAAATTCTTCCAGCAAAACCATGAAAACCGCCACCGCTGCTCCAAACCATTTGAGGACCGCCCGTGTCTCTCCTTCCAGGACATTCCCTACCCCCCTGCCCAACTTGTTCAGAAGCGCTGCCGCTTTTGCACCGGGCAGAACCAGTACCACCCCACTACACACCACAGGGAAGACTGTCACTACAACCACCACCAGATCATCTACCAGCACCTCCACCACCACCACTCCAACCACCACCACCTCTACCACCACTCCAACCACCACCACCTCCACCACCACCTCTACCACTCCTACCATCTCAACCACCACCACCTCTACCACTCCTACCACCTCAACCACCACCACCACCAACACCAGCTTAGATAGATTCAATCTAACCCTGGCTTTACTGCCTATGAAACCTGCTACACCATTTCCTATCTCGGTCAGGACCGTCCCTCCATCGGTTAGAGTTGCCTCCTCTTCCACTGAGAATGTCACAGCGTCTGCCACCGATGCCGACCTAGCTCAGTTCACCACACACCAGTATGGCCTTCGGATTCACCCCCTTGCTCCTGCACCAGAGGGCAGTAAGACAGACCAAGACGCCGACGTGGACCAGATTGCAACCTTTGTCTCTGCCACATTTGCCCCCATGCCTGGTGCCACAGATGAACCCAAACTGTGGGAGGCTTCCAGGCTGTCAGGTAGGTTTCCACTAACCTCTGAAACCTAGAAGACATTTTGTGTGATTGTCCCCGATCTTAGAAAATAGTTAGTTAGTGTAATTTTTATCTCTTCCACCCATTTTTATCTCTTCCACCAGATGTCTTCACTTCCATCCAGATTGAAAGAAAAGGCGAGTCGACCGTGACAGGAAATCTCATCATTCTGTTTTACCTCGTGGTTGTCAAGGAATTAATGTAGTATATGTTTATAGAAGTAATGTATTAGTGCCAATCAGTAATGCTTCTCATTTAAACTCTGTGGTCTCCCCATCTCTTAGATATGGATCTGGTAAAAGGTGAGCTTCTCAATTCCCTGTCATTAAAAACATATTCAGTGTAAAAACATTTATGTTGAATCTTAAAAGTGGTTGTTCCCCCCTGAAGAGCTGTTATAAAGCCTTTCTTTCGTATCTAATTATGTCTCATTTCATCTTTCAGATTATGATATAACCTACGACAACTATGACTACGATCGTAACTATGACCCCTGTAAGTTGAGGAATGTTGAACAAATGATCTAGTTCAGTTGATTGGATGTTCCATGCTTAACAATTTATATAGGTGTTTCCTTAGTTTTAGTCTAAATAAAAGTGAAAATGGGGAACTAATAAGTATTTCTTTACTGTTATTTAACCTGTTTAATATGCTTAAAAAACTATTGTTTACAGCAAACTACCTCGGATAAGGTTGTTTTTAAATTACTTGTCCAATATTAGCTTGTTCCGATGGGATGGAACTGTTGGCAATTATACACTCGTAAAAAATAAGGGTTCCAAAAAGGTTCTATCGCTACTGGAGGACAAATTTGTTTTCAGAACCCATGCGGTTCCAGATAGAACCCTTTTGGATTTCATGCAGAAGCCTCTGTGGAAAAGGTTTTTCGTTAAACATCATTCCATTAGCCAATCAGGACACTGTATTTAAATACCCACACATCTGTTTTTTAACACAGGCTAAACATTTCAATTTCTTGTGGGGGAAAGACGAAATATATAAGCTGCAGTTGGGATTAAATATGTTAAATATATCATCGTATTAAATATGTTTTGGGAATATTTCTGTTTTCAGGGGATGAATCAGTATCAACTTTGCGTAAGTATTTTCACAAATCAGATCACTGTAAATAAACAATGTGTGATTATTGTGTATGAGACCAGACCAGAGGTGCTCCAAGAACTTCCCTCTTGTGCCTCCAGAGCCTGTTCCCGCCTCCAGATTGAGTTCCCTCAGAGTTTTCTCCTCCTCTGGTACAGACAGACAATTTCCGATAACAGAACCTAACAAACATGTCATCGTATAACTATCAAACTTAACTTGTTCCTCACATCTGTCTTCAATATATTTTATATTTTTAAAGTTGATGGAGACCCTCACTTTGTGGTCCAGCTCCCAAAACTGAAACAGAATCTCTGTTTCACGGTGGACGGCATGGCCAATGATGTCCTGAGGCTAATAGAAGACCCAGAGAGAGGTTGGTCAACACACATACAACTACAAAGACAAAGGCACAACTGGAGGCGTATTTGCAATCTTGTTCACAGCAACCAAACTGTAGTATTATATTAGTGTCCTGTAAAAATAGATGTCAGTTAAATGTCTATACAGAGGTTTCACCCATTATCTACATAGAACGACATCTTTCCAGTAAAAACAACTTTGAAATAATATGTTACAACTTATTGGAATAAAAATCACGTGCATGTAAGTATTCAGACACTTTATACATTACATATTGTAAAAACGCTTTTGGCAGTGATCACAGCTTCAAGTGCTGCAGAGACCGTTTTCCTTGTCGCAGCGTCTCCCATCTATGCATTGAAATGGACAATATGAATAGACATTTTATTAAATATTAAGTGTTGTAGGGCATATCAATGGGCATATTAACATAAACTCATGTATGGAATGAACATTGAAGGTATTCAAAGTATAAAAATCTGGATTGATCAATTTGATCAGAAGATTTATGTTGCTGATTGAAAAGTGATGTAATGTCATGGCGGTCTAAACTGTTTGCGAGTCTGGCAGATTGCGCTCTGATGATCCAGTAACATCTACCAGACGGCAGCAGTGTGGACAGACTGTTGCCTTATGATCCAGTAACGTCTGCCAGACGGCAGCAGTGTGGACAGACCGTAGCCTGATGATCCAGTAACATCTACCAGACGGCAGCAGTGTGGACAGACTGTAGCCTGATGATCCAGTAATGTCTGCCGGACGGCAGCAGTGTAGACAGACCGTAGCCTGATGATCCAGTAACATCTACCAGACGGCAGCAGTGTGGACAGACTGTTGCATTATGATCCAGTAACGTCTGCCAGACGGCAGCAGTGTGGACAGACCGTAGCCTGATGATCCAGTAACATCTACCAGACGGCAGCAGTGTGGACAGACTGTAGCCTGATGATCCAGTAATGTCTGCCAGACGGCAGCAGTGTGGACAGACCGTAGCCTGATGATCCAGTAACGTCTGCCAGACGGCAGCAGTGTGGACAGACCGTAGCCTGATGATCCAGTAACGCCTGCCAGACGGCAGCAGTGTGGACAGACTGTAGCCTGATGATCCAGTAACGTCTGCCAGACGGCAGCAGTGTGGACAGACTGTAGCCTGATGATCCAGTAACGTCTGCCAGACGGCAGCAGTGTGGACAGACCGTAGCCTGATGATCCAGTAACGTCTGCCAGACGGCAGCAGTGTGGACAGACGGTAGCCTGATGATCCAGTAACATCTACCAGACGGCAGCAGTGTGGACAGACTGTAGCCTGATGATCCAGTAACGTCTGCCAGACGGCAGCAGTGTGGACAGACCGTAGCCTGATGATCCAGTAACATCTACCAGACGGCAGCAGTGTGGACAGACTGTAGCCTGATGATCCAGTAACGTCTGCCTGCCAGATGGCAGCTGCCAGACGGCAGCAGTGTGGACAGACCGTAGCCTGATGATCCAGTAACGCCTGCCAGACGGCAGCAGTGTGGACAGACCGTAGCCTGATGATCCAGTAACATCTACCAGACGGCAGCAGTGTGGACAGACTGTAGCCTGATGATCCAGCCTGATGATCCAGTCTACCAGACGGCAGCAGTGTGGACAGACTGTAGCCTGATGATCCAGTAACGTCTGCCAGACGGCAGCAGTGTGGACAGACCGTAGCCTGATGATCCAGTAACATCTACCAGACGGCAGCAGTGTGGACAGACTGTAGCCTGATGATCCAGTAACGTCTGCCAGACGGCAGCAGTGTGGACAGACCGTAGCCTGATGATCCAGTAACATCTACCAGACGGCAGCAGTGTGGACAGACTGTAGCCTGATGATCCAGTAACGTCTGCCAGACGGCAGCAGTGTGGACAGACCGTAGCCTGATGATCCAGTAACATCTACCAGACGGCAGCAGTGTGGACAGACTGTTGCCTTATAATAGCCAGATCCAACGTCTGCCAGACGGCAGCAGTGTGGACAGACCGTAGCCTGATGATCCAGTAACATCTACCAGACGGCAGCAGTGTGGACAGACTGTAGCCTGATGATCCAGTAACGTCTGCCAGACGGCAGCAGTGTGGATAGACCGTAGCCTGATGATCCAGTAACATCTACCAGACGGCAGCAGTGTGGACAGACTGTAGCCTGATGATCCAGTAACGTCTGCCAGATGGCAGCAGTGTGGACAGACCGTAGCCTGATGATCCAGTAACATCTACCAGACGGCAGCAGTGTGGACAGACTGTAGCCTGATGATCCAGTAACGTCTGCCAGACAGCAGCAGTGTGGACAGACCATAGCCTGATGATCCAGTAACATCTACCAGATGGCAGCAGTGTGGACAGACTGTAGCCTGATGATCCAGTAACGTCTGCCAGACGGCAGCAGTGTGGACAGACCGTAGCCTGATGATCCAGTAACGTCTGCCAGACGGCAGCAGTGTGGACAGACCGTAGCCTGATGATCCAGTGGACAGAAGCCGATCTATCCAGACGGCAGCAGTGTGGACAGACCGTAGCCTGATGATCCAGTAACGTCTACCAGACGGCAGCAGTGTGGACAGACCGTAGCCTGATGATCCAGTAACATCTACCAGACGGCAGCAGTGTGGACAGACTGTAGCCTGATGATCCAGTAACGCCTGCCAGACGGCAGCAGTGTGGACAGACCGTAGCCTGATGATCCAGTAACGTCTGCCAGACGGCAGCAGTGTGGACAGACTGTAGCCTGATGATCCAGTAATGTCTGCCAGACGGCAGCAGTGTGGACAGACCGTAGCCTGATGATCCAGTAACATCTACCAGACGGCAGCAGTGTGGACAGACTGTAGCCTGATGATCCAGTAATGTCTGCCAGACGGCAGCAGTGTGGACAGACCGTAGCCTGATGATCCAGTAACATCTACCAGACGGCAGCAGTGTGGACAGACTGTAGCCTGATGATCCAGTAACGTCTGCAAGACGGCAGCAGTGTGGACAGACCGTAGCCTGAGTGGCAGTTATTTAATGATGTTCCGTGCTTTCTTAACGCATCACGTATTATATACAGTATGCCTTGCACCGAAAAGAGATGGCAGCCGGTTATCCATTCTGCTGACTGAACCACCCTCTGGAGGGCCATGAGATCAGCAGTGGGGCAGTGGCTGTACCAGGCAGTAATGCAGCTTGAGAGGATGCTCTCAATGGCCGCCTGTAAATGTGAGAGTTTTTGCAGACGCGCCAAAAGAAACCGGGGTTGAATCTGAGCTCGGTTTCGAGTGCCATTGTTACTGGTCTGAATACTTACGCGCATGAGGTATTTCTTTTTTTTACGTTCTGAAGGCACTATAAAACCCTAAAAGATTAGAATGGGAACTAATTAATAAGTGCAGGTTTTATCTTAAAAATGCTAGCATGCACACACACACACACACACACACACACAGCGCCCACGCACTCAAGCTTGCACACCCAGACACAGGTAGTTAAATTTGCTCTTTCTTTCCTTAAGGTATCTTGGTGGACGGTCACTTGATTTCGGCGCCGTCCAAACATGACGCTCAGGACCGTGACCGTACTTACTTTGACCAGATAATCGTCTCCTCTGCCGGGGGAGGGACAGGTTGGCTGTCCGCCATAACAGTCACCATCACCTTGGACACCGTGATAGTGGAAGGGGAGGGACAGGACACACTACCCACCAATCAGCAGGGATCTGTGACGAGGCAGGGTGTAAAAGTCTCCATGGAAAACGTGAATGGGTTCCATCAGAGTTGTTTGATCCAGATGGCCAATGACATCAGTTTCCTGGTTCTTTTTCATCATTACAAACACCCCAGCTACCTGCAAATGGCCCACCTGGGATTCTACATCACAGATGGACAGGGCCTGTCAACTTCCACCAGAGGCCTGCTTGGCACGTTCCCCTCTTCATTCCTCAGTTGCTTCATCTTGTACGATTTACCCTGAAGCAGGCCTGTAGAGAATGAAACATGTCACGATTGATTGATGAATTGCCCTTTCTTGTCCCAACAGGCCAGTTTCAGCATGCTGACATAAGTGTGTCGCAGGTGGAAGAGCATCACGTCACAGGACCCCGGCCCGGTAAAGATGGTGTACTATCCAGGGGGATCCTCTGGTGGGGGGAGATACATGTGCCGGTCATCTTGGAGTTCAAGACCCTGAAGGACACCGTGAGAAAACGTCACCTGGGCAGGTGTTGGGTTGTGCCCAAGGCAGAGGTGGAGATGCTGCTGAGACATCCCTACCAGAGTTATGTGGTGGATCACCTGTAAATACTTAGCACAACACCTAGCACAACACCTAGCTCAACACCTAGCACAGCACTTAGCACAACACCTAGCACAACACCTAGCACAACACCTAGCACAGCACTTAGCACACCACCTAGCACATCACTTAGCACACCACCTAGTACAGCACTTAGCACACCACCTAGCACAGCACTTAGCACACCACTTAGCACAGCCCTTAGCACACCACCTAGCACAACATCTAGCACATCACTTAGCACACCACCTAGCACAGCACTTAACACACCACCTAGCACAGCACTTAGCACACCACCTAGCACAACACCTAGCACAACACCTAGCACAGCACTTAGCACAACACCTAGCACAACACCTAGCACAGCACTTAGCACAACACCTAGCACAGCACTTAGCACACCATCTAGCACAACACCTAGCACAACACCTAGCACAGCACTTAGCACACCACCTAGCACAACACCTAGCACAGCACTTAGCACAACACCTAGCACAGCACTTAGCACACCACCTAGCACAACACCTAGAACAACACCTAGCACAGCACTTAGCACAACAGCTAGCACAGAACTTAACACACCACCTAGCACAGCACTTAGCACACAATCTTTAGAATGAATGCTAAATATGGTTCAATCGTCCCAAGTGGTACGCTAGTTGGGAGATCAGATCCGAGACAGGCATGTAGCAAGCACCTCCGCTATAACGATGGACAGCTCAAACTATGGAAAACTACGGTGTCTCTGTATGGACAAGGGTGACAAAAACAGTGTTAAGAGAAAAACAGGACAGATTTGAAAGATATTTAGTACAGTAAGGAATTATGAGCAAATTTGTAACACCTGTGTCAGACATTAAAAGGTCAAGTAAGAGATTAATAAAGTAATTTCAACGAGTGACTTTCTGAAACGACATGAGTGACAGTGCTACTGACATGACAGTACTCAGATATGTTTCTTTTGTGTTTACCTCTACTTCAGATAGATTCTGCCATGTACAGAGAATTCCAGAATCTTGTTCTTACAAATTATATTTTCTTAAGTATTTTTGTAAATCCTATATTTTAACAAATATATTAATTGAAAATATAATTTGAGCAATGTGTAATTTGAAAAGCAGAGTGTCAGTGTTGTGTTGTTGTAGAGTCAGTTTTATTGTTAAATATACGTATGTATATACAGTGTTACATGTATATTCTTAAATGACTTATAAAATATTTTAAGAATTGTCTATGGACTATGTCAGTCCTTCTGTTGAAACACAATGACACAGACACTTGGGATTTGACTTTTCAGGTTTGCCATGTGCTTTTTATTTTATTTTTCTATCATTTCATTTAATTCATTTTATTTGTTTGTTACACAACACGTTATTAGGCATTGTTCACATACTAGTGATCAAACAAAGGACAGTACGTTGTCTACTACTCAGTCTGACCTGTTTTCCTCATATTCAAGGGATACCATGAAAGATATGTGTAAAAGGCTTAAACTCTTAAATCAATACAGTAAACACACATTAAATTGCATGAAAAAATGGGAGAAGACCTCTTGTGGTGAAGAGGGGAAAAAGGTCAAAACTCGCTATGCCTGCTGAGTAAACGCAACATTAATCGCCAAGCTAACGTCATTCCAGAATGAAGTGCATACCAAGTTAAAACTGTGCAAAAACAGTAGAAATCAGTCTGAAAGATCAACAAAAGGTTAAAAGCTGAATCAAAGCCTATTATTGAGGACCCGAGACTGTTGCCATCATATAGCTCTCATCATAAAGTTGTATACGACCGGTTAGTAACGTTTAACCAACGTTAAACTCTAATCATAACCACAAAATCAGATAAAACGTGACACAACAAATACAGTAACAGTAAAACAAAAACAATGACGTAGGCATTCATGCATCACTTTGAGATCAGTTATTTCAACAAATTAATCGGATGAAAAACACATTTAACAGCTGACATGAACCTGCCATAACATCAATTAAATCAAATAAATAATAAAATCATTTAAAAAATAAGACACAAAGCCAGCTCAAATATGTTATTACTGTTGAGTTTAGAAATCCAGGTCTGGACGGACAGCAATAGGCAATAATTCACACGTACCACCATGTTACTCTTAATAGTAAATTAATGGAAATGTCATGGCATTTACTGCACCAGTGCTGCTCCATAGATAAGTACTGTATAACTAACCAAGAGGCTAGAGGTCGCTACAATGGAGAGGACATATATGGGCCCAGACAAGTCCACAGAACCTCAAGAGTGAATTGGAAATAGAATGACTAGAATTCCCAGATCACGTTTTTACGTACGACTATTTGGGTGGTTGTCAGTGGAATTGCAATGTTCACAGTTAGCAGTCATGAAAGACACAGAAATGTTGCTGACGATTCTGTAAACTGACATCAATATCCCTCAAGCACAGGAATGATCTGCAAATGGTCGTAATCTAATGAAATGATAAACATATTGGATGAGACCCCAAATTAAGGCTAAAACCAAGTCAAAGCATATTGGTTCATACACTGGGGAGGCACTTTGTATTGTGGCCTCAGAATTGGTTGGAACGATTAATATTGAGGCCTCAATTTGTTGGAGCGATGAATATTAAGGCCTCAATTTTTGTTGTAACGATTTATATTGAGTCAACAATATTTGATGTAACGATTAATATTGTAGCCTCAATATTTGTTGTAATGCTTAATTTTGTGTCCTCAATATTTGTTGTATTTCTTTATATTGTGGCCTTAGATCTTCTGGTAATGCTGCATTTCGATATATTTTAGTGTGTATTTCGGGAGTGTCAGCTTTTCCATCAACTAGCTTATGTATAGTTGCCTTGTGGGAGGTCAAAGGGAGTTAGTCACTCTACATGACATAAACAACATGGGATAGTTAAACCACAACATGGTCTGGTACTTTCACTAAATGCCGAGAGTTCAGTCTTCCAACTTTAACACAAAAGCAATATCTTGTGTTCCGCAACATTCACAACATACATTTATGTGACCATAGTGTCTTTATCAATTCATCGTACTTCAACATGTAGTAATCTGATATTACATCTCCCTTATTCCATTACAATGTCTTTCATACTTATTGTTGTAATATTACCAACCCGACTTAGTCTCCAAACAGAACGGAACTGTAAACTCTCCTGCTCTTAGACACAAAAACATTCCCTTATCAGTGTTTGAAGTCCACCGGAGTCAGTCAGTCCATGATTCCATTTCAAATTCAGTTAACTTCATGACTTCAGCAAGTGAAAAAGTGCACCAAATATTATTAACATAATAATTTAAAATAATAAGAATGTAAACCATTAAAATTAGAAAATTGATATCACACAACAACAAAAAAAGGGAGAACAGAACAATTAGCTTGCCTGCTATCACAGGGTACACAACATCATTGTAAAGTGAGCATCCGTTTGACAGAATAGTCCGCTGACATAACATTTCATTTCATTTGTAATCGTTTTTCTTGGACAGATAGAGAGAGATGTGTCTATGTAAATAAGTAACACAGTTAAAAGACCAGCAGTTAAGGGGAAGAGGGTGAAAGCAGGGTTGACAGGATGGAATGATCGATGTGAGATTGGCCCCGCCTTCAGAACCCTGCCGTGTCATCATGTTCTATATACAATACTACTGTGTTTAACATATGCATGCATGTCAATTAGAGGAGACAGACACAGAGCCTAGCAGAGTCCTATGAAAAAAAAAAACAGTATTTGCAGTTGTCTCACAGAACCAATCAATATTCTTTTATATCACAGTTGAGAATTAAGATATCCTCCCTCAATGTCACTGACCATTGCTGCCCTTGATATATGAGGACAGGTCGACGACATTTATAAAAGTGAAATTGCAACGACAATGAATAGGCCTACCTCTAATGATAATAGTTTAGACATGTAGTTTATAGGTAATCTAAAATGGAATGAAAGACCATATCAACCCTGCGTTTCAGTGGCGAGAAAGGGAATGCGAGTCTTGGAACAGTGTGTGTTGTGTGTTTAAATGTGTGTTGAGTTCGGAGACCCCTGGAGAGGGAGGGGGAAAGGAGGACAACAACCTAAAGGCAGAACCACACCCACTGACTCCTTCTAGAACCACAACCACTTTGGCCTGAAACCACACCCACTGTCTCCTTCTTGAACCACAACCACTTTGGCCTGAAACCACACCCACTGTCTCCTTCTTGAACCACAACCACTTTTGCCTGAAACCACACCCACCGTCTCCTTCTAGAACCACAACCACTGTTGTCTAAAACCACACGCACTCTATCCTTCTAGAACCACATACACTTTCTCCTTCTAGAACCACATACACTTTCTCCTTCTAGAACCTTACCCACTGTTGTCTAAAACCACTCGCACTCTATCCTTCTAGAACAACACCCAGTTTCTCCTTTTAGAAGCAGACCCATTGTCTTCATTCAGAAACACACTCATTGTCTCCTAGATCTCCCTGAAACCCTTTAGTTATCTCCTATATTCAGGACTTTACCCAGTACTCTGCCCAACGTCCCTTCCCCTTTGTACTCTAAACCCTCCCCTATACAATATGAACACTGTTCTGCCCTCATCCGTTCCCCCCCTCTTCGTACCCTCTTTTGCACCACCCTCTCCACGACGCCCCTTCGCTCTCATTGCTCATCCTCCCCGAAAACATCGTTCTGCTTGCGCTTCATGTTCTCAAAGTCAAAGTCGCTCCCGGTCATACGCTTGTAGATGTCCTTGATGTCGTTGCAGGTGGTTTCGAAGTGAGTCGTGGCATCGTAAGCTGACGAGGCGAATATCTGAACAATACACAAAATGCCACGGTCTTTAGTCACCTCCACTGTCCTGTTTTAGAACAAGTCGCTTAAAGTTCTTCTGTAATATTCAGTCAATTCACTCACCTGGCTCTCAGTTCCATCATCCGTAGGCTCATAAAGGTCACTAAGGGACACAAACCTGCAGATAAAGAGAGGACGCAGTGATTAACGACTTACAATACATTGTGATTTAGGTAACGGGTGATGGCAAACATCGTACACGTTGGGGTATGGACAACAACGAAACAACACGTGACCATCAAAGATGATGAGGAAGAAGGTTATGACATACTTCTGGTCAATGGGCTCTAGCAGCTCCAAAGCAGGTTCTATCTCAGCTTCAGGCTCACTGGTCTCCACAGTGGTGCTGACGATGGCTATGTATTTTCCCTGGGCCGCCACGTTGTGGGCATAGGAAATCATACACACGTAGATGTCTGGAGGCAAATCACAAGTTAGAAGAGCACAGAAATACAATGAGGAAACAGTTTTCATGGAGATCTTGGCAGATCTTAAATGGTTGGCGACTCTAAAATGGCAAACCTCTTAAAAATATATATGAAATATGGTATTTTTACGTACTTTGATTGGTACAATAATTGCAACAAAGTAACATGCTATTTCAATGTTGTCAAGTCAATTTTGGTTTTTGAGATTTATAGGGAACGAACAGAACATCCATCTACGTATATTGATGTTGCTCCCTAATTAAAAGGTCCTTCCAATTTCTCATTGTGTGTATAATGCTCTAAATGTAGTTGACATCGACATTACTATTCAAATGTTCCAGGAATGGAATATCTACAAAGACATACAGAGGCCCATTATCAGCAACCATCTGATACACTAGTAGATTGTGGGTTCAATTACAGGTTCACAATGGCCAGAAACAAAAACCTTTCTTCTGAAACTGGTCCGCCTATTCATGTTCTCAGAAATAAAGGCGATTCCATGCAAACAATTGCAGAGAAACTGAAGATCTTGTACAGCGCTGTGTACTACTCCCGTCGCGAAATAGAGCAAACTGGCTCTAACCAGAAGACAAAGACGATTGTCTGGCCCAAGTGCACAAATGAAGAAAAGGACAAATACATTAAGTATCTAATTTGAAAAACAGACGCTTCACAGGTCCTCAACTGGTAGCTTCATTAAATAGTACCCGCAAACAGTCAGTGTCAACAGTGACGCAGCAACTCTGTGGTACTGGCCTTCTAGGCAGAAGTGAAAATATATATATATCTCAGACTGGCTTATGAAAAGAAGAGATTAGGATGGATTAGGGCTAGAGAAAGATGGTGGGAAAGGTGGGAGATTTGTACAAGGCAAAAGAGATCTTGAAGAAGGAAGCATATCTATATTTTTTGCAGCTAATATCCTTAGAGCTAATAACCTCCTACAACAGGACAATGACCCCAGCACAGCTCCGAATTATACAAGAACTATTAAGGGACGAAGCAGTCAGCTGGTATTCTGTCTGTAATGGAGTGCCCAGCACAGTCACCGAAACTCAACACGGACACAATTAATATCTAAATAAAAAATAATTATTTTGAACCTTGTCAATTATTTCAATTATGTCAATTATATATTCCATTGTTGTAATATTTCCTATTCAAACACATTTTATACCACGGACATCATGAAGACTTCTAAGTGACCCTAAATATTTGCAGGGTAGTGTGTCTTAACAGCATTGTCAAGTCTTGCTTGAAGTAGAGCCAATAGAGATGCATTTATTCAGTTCCTCAAAAAACTCAGGGATAAGGCAGACATGGATTATGTTCGTAGAGACCATGCTACAAACTTTATACAGTGAAAGCGGGTGTGCAGCGACAATTTCTTTCCCAAATTGTTTCACAAAATGTCACTAGGTAGCTATTGTATTAGCCAACATCTAAATCACCTCGGAGTGTATTGAGAAACATCATTCAGCTTGGTCGAGGCTTATAAGAACTTGCATTGCCATTGGCAGTCACTTTTGTTCTTCTCACACCTCGTAAAAAGCTCTGCTTTTATTACTAAAGTAAACAGCTTTAGGGAGAACATCTGAAACCTTAGTTAACCTTCCCATTGCTCACCTGACTTGCGGTTGACCTGGTTCTGAGGGATAATGATCTGACAGGAGTTGGCGTCGTTTGTGTTCTTGATGGGGTGGCTGAGTATGCAGATGACTCTGATCACCTGACCTGCCTTACGCACACGATCCTGAATGTAGCTGGGGTCACAGATCAACTGTTTGCATCGAGCAACCTGACAGGAGATGGACAAGATAGAATACCATGTCAATCTAATATATATTCACAGACTGTATTTACCACCTCTCATTAACTATGTATGAGTCGCTATCGATCACATTTCCTCAGCGTCGTATCATTAGTGTTGACTGATTTACTTTCAATGTGACAGTGACTCTATAGATGCGATATCTGTGTGTTTTTGAATAACTGATATACATTGTGATCTTACCTCTCCCTCCGACTTCACTCCCACCACATGGCCATTCTCCATTACAATCTCCTCCACTGGTTTGTTTAGCATGTAGGTTCCTCCATAAATGGCACTCAACCTAACAATGTATGAGGTATAATGAATTACACATAATTGTGAACATATGGTAATAATGCTCCCAAACTACGGAGTCCATATTACCATTTACAATTTAGTCAGACATTTATATTGTTTTCTGTAATGAAATCAGGTCAGCCAGTCATGTTAGAAATGTTCCACACAGACCTAGCGAATCCTTGAGGTAGTTCTCCTAGGCCATACAGGGGATAAAGGTAAGGGCTCTTCCCATATCGGGCCAGGGATTCACTGTACAGCTTGATGCGATTGATGGTCTCCAAACAAGGCACATCAAGGTAGCTGGAGTTCAGGGGAAGAGAGAGACATACGTGCGTATATATGTCATTTATCAAGAGCAAGTTAACGGGAGCAATTAGGGTCTATAAGGGTTAGGGTTGGGGCCAATACAATTTAAATGAACAATTATTTGTGTATCGATGTTTTTTAATACCAAACTGTAACGTCGTAATGTCATTATTTGTGCTGATAGCGGTGGTAATACCTAATCCTGATCAAATATTAGAAAATGAATATTACTCATAATAGTACTAATAGTAATCTAAGTGAGTGCACTTACTCGTCTGTCCTGTAGAGGGCCAGGGCGTGGCCGGTGAAGTCGATGACATCCTGACCCAAGTCAAACTTTTTGTACACGTCTCTCATAGTCGTGACTTTGGGGTCGACGCCCTCAAATGTCTTAGGGTCGTTCTCATCAAAGTTTGCCACAAACACTAGAAATTTACGGAATCTTCTCTTCTCGAACATGCCCATAAGATCTGGAGGAGATCAACAACGACATTTTTACTTTTGCCTTTTCTCTGCTGTAAAACTGTATTATGTGACAACATTTACGGTTCGTGTAGCAAACTCAGAACACAATCTAAAATGTACTTTATATTCCAACTCACTTGAAGCTAAAGCCTCAGTCTCAGTTGAGGGAACCTTGTAGATCTTTCCTCCCTTGTAAACGAAACTACCCTCCACCACTTTGAAGTCCAGGTATCGTGTTACCTCTGTGTAAAGCAGCATCTTCACAAGCTGACCTGTTTTTTTGTGACAGACAAAATGGGCGGCCTTCAAATGATTTCATATTTCACGTTAATGGTATCAACATGGACATTGTCATTTAATCTTTGTCATCAGCAACCCAAGAACAAACCCCATAACTGACCATTGGCCATAAGAAATTTCGGGATGAGGTCCACATTCCAGTCTCTTCCACGTCCCATTGACTCTGGAGGACTGTCAGCCAGTCCAAACCGCTTGTACAGCTACAGAAGAAAATGTGCATTGGGTAAATTAATAAATTAAGACTCATACAATTAGTATTACAAATGGAAAACTAGTACCATGGGGCAGGGATTGAAATAAATTACATGACAATAAAATATCAGACTATGGAGGGCTGGGTTGAAAATTGGAGTATATTAAATACGAAAAAATACTAGTGTGAATAATGACACACAAAAATGATTATGTGCTCAACGCTTACCTCTTCCAGGGGGGTAATGGAGGAGCTTTCACCTCCATAGTAAGGGTTTCTGTCCATGTGAAGCACTTTCTTTCCGTTCACAGACATAATCCCAGAAAGGATGCATTCCTAAAATAAAATGTAAGGAAAATATGTAAACGTAATTATAAACCCAATTGCCTGTATGAATGCGTACGAGAGATAGAACAATTGAGATAGAGAAAGGAAAAGAGGGAGTCATGTGACCAACAGAGGAAAGAGAGAAAGGGGCGGTGGGTGTAGGAGGGAGGAAAAATATGTGCGCATGTGCAGTGTTTTGAGGCACGTTTCAGCCATAACAGTGTCAGAATAATGACAACAAAACGAATAATCGTAGTTAGTGATAATACAAATAAATAACTCTTAAATTAATTAAATACAGTTTCTCTCGTTGCATCTGCCACCCTCCACACACACAGACACACACACGCAGACTACGATCACACACACACACACTTTACATAGAAGTACACTATATTAGTGAACTGAATATTATTACTTATACAATTAATCAGGTTAAAATCATAACTGTTTTACGACATATAACCTCAGTCGTATTTTCCTACATTTGTCTCAAAAGTGAAAAAGCAGTACATTATAGTAGCCTATACCCAACTAGGGAGAGGTTCTATTCATTGCTAACCGTTCTCAGGCCTGCGCAAACGCTGTTCAATGTAGGCCCAGTTCACCATCACACTGGGGTTACGCCTAAACTGCACAACTAATAAACAACGCGCTCACAACGCAAATGAATGCAAATAAACAGCTGCATCCATGGATCGAACATATAGTCACAGTCTCATGTAGGCTTTTATCATCACATTTCTCTTAAAGCCAGTAAGGATATGCAGATGTTCCTATCGATTGCAATATTTGATGAATAAGGGAACAAAGGCAAACTTCATGACTGTATAATTCTCTATAACCTTCGTTAACAAGCGAACCCCAAAAAAGGAAGCAAATCAATGTGATTACTTACTGTGAGTCCGGTCCCCAAAACGATCACATCATATTCCTCATCCATGTTGTATCACCGCCTCTCCCGTCTCGCCCTCTTCTGCTTCGTGAAATTCCTGGCAATTGTCAGAAAAGAAACCCCGTAGAAGAACGTACGAAATAATATCCTTCTGTATTTGGTTCAAGTTAATGTGGTTGAAATACTGGTGTAAATGTGCAGAAATGAATTTCTAATCGTTTTGTCGTTTTAATAAGACTGTCACCGGGCGAGAACCACCAAAGATGTCCCTAAACGTGGAACAGAGTGGAACAGGGATGATACGTTCACGTCGGAAAATAGTGCACATCCCTTGCGTCAGCTCACAGGCTACACCCCTATATTCTCATGTAACAGATGACACAGGGCAACATCAGAAAAAAACGTTGGTACGTTTGCAAAATTAAATTGATAAATTACAATATTCAAGACTGTAAAAATTGTAAACATGATTATTATATTTTTTATTAAACTCCCTTGTGTAGCTTTTTATTTTGGTTTTCTCCACCTGTCCTTTTTGTAAGGATAGAAACAGCATTTGCTGATGCCGTATGTATTCCTCCGCGGATAACACTTTAATGAAAAGAGCTATATAACCTAAATTGTGATATAATCCGGTTTACTTGGTGTGGTGCATCAGGATAATTTGGGAGGAATATACATACGTGTTAGCGCTATAGGCTACAATCTACCGTCTATTAGACACACATACAAATGCCCAAATGCGTACATATTTATAAGCACGACATTCTAGGTTGAGGATCATCGATTAGATCAATGAATAAGCACAACAATAAGGAAGTCCATGCATGTAGACTTGATGGCTGTCACTCATCAGCACCATGGACACATGCCAGGTTTATTGATGGTATCTGACCAAATTACATACTCGTTTCAGGACCAAGGTGAGCGCCAGATCTTTTGCGAATAACAAAGCGCAGTTTACTAATACGTTACACATAATACTGAACCATATTTTGAGATGATTATCTAATAAAGGTCCCATTGCCTTAATATCTGCGGATGTTCAAAAAAATTACACAACTAGTTGCCCTATACATCTTCCAGGAACCAACCAAGAAAATTAACCTACAGATCCTTATGTATTATATTGTTATGTAACTACGTCTAATTGACTAGCTTTAGTATATTTGTAATCGCTCAGAAAACTCGCAGCATTTTTCTTTCTGCATTTTGGGAGGTTTGAACCAAAGGTCGTTATGTAAAGAAACAATTTCCGCTAAACCGTGTTCAGCACCCTCTCCAGTATGGTTGGTGTGACTGGGTGTGGTCTGTCCTGATATATTTATCACCATCTACAATCGCAAAATTCATACAGATCACATAGGTAACTGCTCTCCCCGTCAACATAAACAAAACGCCTTTCTGATCTGTACAGTGTACAGTAAACTACAGTTGAATTTGTAGATGCACACGCCGACTCGGATATACTTTTTGGGGAGATTGGAAACATTAAAGAGTTGTATGTACGGCAATTGGTGCCGTATTCGTATATGTAATTCAGGAACAAGAAGCGCAGTCATTGAAAAGCTGGAGGTTAAACGGCGATTTCCTAAAACCCACGAGTACGAGCTACGTGACTAAAAAGCAAAAAATTAGACATTGTTTTCGAGATTTGTAACTTGTTCTTCGTTATCGTATTGCATCGTGAAATCAGTTCCTCGACCTATAGTATACCACATGTTTCTGTTTCTACAAGGGGTAAACGTATCTTATCCGCATGAAGAAACATAATCTGAAGACAATTGATTGACCGTCTGCTTGGTGGCAAGCGGGTTTGGTTGTTCCCATCTACTTTGCACTTCTCTGCCACGTTCCATACAATCTCTGATTACATTTCATAGGACTGAACACGAGGCTGAGTTAGGAGGAAGTGATCTATTGACTCACATGACAGTCAGCTGGTTTAGCCCACGTGACTTGGACATACGGAAGCGAGTACGGACGAAGATGGCCCGATCTGAGTCGTCGAATAAAATGACTTCCACAGTGGCCTTTATTGCTATTTTATTTACCATAGTTTCGACTGGAATTTGCAGCAGTCAGGTGCCACTGGTAATGTGGTCCAGTGATGGGTAAATATGTGTTATTTGTTTAAAAGTGAAGTGGGTTTAGGAGGTCTGTCTGTTCTGCTTTAGCTAGAATGCTAAACTAGCTAAAACTTTTTTAAGATAGTAGTCCTGTATATCTTGCCACTGTAATGCCACTCACATTGCCAACGTTTTAATATTTTTAAGCAATTGATGTATTTTGTATTTATCATATAAGCTGTATTTAATTGAGAATTTGGTTGTTCTTTTGGGTGTAACTCTTGAAGTACATTGTATTATTGCGTTGGATTGAACTGGTGTTTATTTTTTGCAGGTATAGCTTGCCACCCCTGGCATCTCCAGCTGCTGGTCACATAATATCTAATGTTGAGCTGATGTCTTACCTAAACTCCTTTTTGGGGTCTACCCCTCAAACCGTGCTGCTTTTCCTACAGGACAAGGTTAGGCCAGAGATGAATCATATTCTTGTATTCAGCTGTGCAATATAAAATGGTCTGCTACTTAGCAAAGCTTGGTCACATGGTGTGCAATTCCATCAACATAGCTCAATAGGGTGCTGTGCTCTTGCTTTAAGGGTCCATAGGGCCCAGTATTGTACTGTTAGCCATTTATGTAGCCTAGTCCTCATCTGGATTTTCTCACTCTGTTGTGACATTGTGTCTTTTTCCCACTTCCTCTACAGTACTTCCTATTTTTATGACAACTTACTGCATGCATGAGTTTTGGATATGTAGTCAGGATTAAATTGGTTTTAACGGGTTATATAGTCTTATTCATGAGTCTCAAAAGCAGATGACATTGTTATTGATTTTTGTACTTTTTCTATATAGCTAAGCAAAGACGACTTTACAAGGTATGGGGGAGTGTATGGAAACACACAAGACAGTGCATTTCCCAATCTTGCGGTAAGTGTTCTGCTTGTCAGATCAGAATCAGTGACATTTAAGCTCTAACACAGGCAGACACATTTAAAGAGGCGTTATTACATTACACCCAGGTGTAGGTTGATAACTCATTTGGTCTTCCTTTCTTCCATCTAGTCTGCATTACAGTCTTCCCCTTCACGTTTGGTGCTGCCTGCCCTGACGTGGCTCGGTGCTAGTGCTGTCCCAGGTCTGCTACAAGAGAAGCTTGGTGTGTCATCGATCAATGTAGACTCAGACACGCTGAAGCATGTCCACCTCAATGGGTCAAGCAACACCCTGCTGGTTTTCCATCTGCCCTATTCTCCTGGGTAATTCAATTAAACCAAATGTTTCCTGGGTTCTGGAACAGTGCCCGATGATTTATTTGTTCACAATCCTACCGGAGCTTGAGCTTCTATTTCATACTAATGTATTTCTATTATGTTCCAGTGCATCCCAGTCCTGTAAAGAAGTCCTGCGTAACAATGGTACACTGTGGAGATTGAACACATTTTTCTGTATTCATTAACTATTCTAGTGACCCAACAATGTATCAGATGAGTGTTTTGAGTATTGGATTTTCCTCTCTAGATGAGATCATTGGTACGGCTCTGGGGATCATGAGAGCCCAGGGTGCTCCCTACACTGCCATTTACACTGGACTCATGCCCTCACGAGTACGTAACACTAAAATAATCAAACGTATGCTTCTATTTAACTCCATGTTTTAGCACAATTTCAGCGACGCCATTTCTACTGTCTGTCCCCTCGCCTGAAAATAAGTGTTTCTATTCCTCTTCTCAAAGTCTTCGATGTGTTATGTGGTCATCTTGCCGCTTCCTAGGTTATTGAAGAGCCGTCCCTGATGGTCCAGTCGTTTATGGGTCGTTCTTTGCTGCAAACGGAGGTAACCGTGGTCAACCCTCCTCTGATGTTCAACGGTTCTGGGGGCCCTTGCATCGTTCTCTGGGCCCAGAATCTCAGAGTCCAGTTCGAGAACAACGACTGGAAAGACCTCGGGCCCCTGACATCCAATAGCTCCATAAGCACAGATGGGTCCTTCTGCAATGAAACAAACTCAAAGTAAGCCAGACATTCTCATTTTCTTTTGTACAATATATTACAAGTATTTGAGATGATTTAGTTTGCCTTGTGTTTTCTTGTTTAGCACTATGAAATGAATCAGTTGTCCTGTATGCATCAATGGTGATTCAAAGCTCCGGCCTATGACCTGGGTATTCTCTTGTCTTTCTCAGGCTCGTAGTTGATTTTGGGAGTTCATATCGACCATACAATCCCTTTCGTCTCATGTAAGTATATTCAATGGAAAATAGTTTTAAATTTTACATATTCAAAACAAAACCCAAGCATTGTATGAATTGTTTTCATCACCGTAGTCTAAACCAAGTAGTTTGGTACCCGAATGAGTTACAGTTCACATAACAGATAGCTGTTATGTGAACTGTAACTCATTCGGGTACCAAACTACTTAGTTCTCCGGATTAGGTCAAAGTTATTGGATACTGCATTGTCATAGATTAAAGCATAGCACTCACCAGGTCTTCTAATATCCAGCTTCTCCATGAGCCAGCGGCACTACAAGGTGTCGGCACGCATGTGGTTCACCTTGGACACTGTGGAGTTGGAATTCAACACCTCAACAGTCAGCTACAATGCCAGTCGTGGCATATATGCCCCAGCAGAGTACTCCTTCCACTGCCAAACTGTCAGTAGCTTTCAAGATGCCCTTCTGGTGCCCCGTGCTCAGAATGCCAGCCAGTGGAGAATCCTCATTACAGACTTCCAGGTACATTCAAAAAGGCCATTCAAAAGCCGTTTACATTTAGATCTGCATAACTATAAGATCGATCTATGTTTTCAAGTTTGCACTGGCTTCATTTAATCATTTCAAATTTCATCCATACTCTTCCCCATCTAGATCCAAGGCTTCAATGTAAATGAGACCACCAACTTCTCCTACGCCAGTGACTGTGCTAGCTTCTTCACACCAGGGATCTGGATGGGCCTGGTCACCTCGCTGGTGATGCTTCTGATCCTCACTTATGGTCTACACATGATCATGCAGCTACGCTCCATGGACCGTTTCGACGACCCTAAAGGTCCCTCCATCTCAGTACCCCAGTCGGACTGATGGAGTTATGACAAGCTAGCCTGGTCCCACCACTGTGTCTGCTGTCTGTCCTTCTTCATGGTCAGTTTTGTGCGTCTGACCATAGGAGCTGGAACCTCAATGGTCCATCCACCTGGATTCACTCGTGACTGGTTCTATTGCCTATTTTCGTTAGTCACCTATAGCCTTGTGTTCCTTTGTTTTACTTGGTGGTACATTCCATTATCCTATCCTCATCTGCACTTGCCAAAAGGAAACGCATCATAATGTATTTTAAATACGCCCCTTTTGCCTCAACATTCTCATTCTAACGCATGTGCCTATCAAGGGGGTTGGTTTGTACAAATAATACAGATGTTTATGTGTCTGAGAGAACTATTTAGTGCCAAATGAATTTAGTGCTTAAGTGAATGTGAGCACAGAATGTTTTGGGACTGATTTGGTTATTTCACTTGCTTGTCATCAGCCTTGTATTTAAAGTAATCCTATTCGGAAAAACTTTTAGGCTTTTCCAATCATGATTTATATTTCTAAATATTGTTTAGATTGGTTTTCATAAAAATCACATGAAATGTAAAACTAATTATATTATAATGACTCCAATATGAGAACCCTAAACAATGTCATGATACCAATATCCGTGGATTATTTGACAAGTAAAGTAACAAAAGTAAAGTAACTATTGCTTGTTTATTTAAATATGAATATGTGCAGTCGTTTGATGATTTTGGAAATAGTGTATGGTGTGACTAATGGAAGATGCAAACAATGATTTGTTTCAACGTTTTATTTAACATTGCTGGCAGTTTTTTCTTGAAATCTGTATAAAATAAATTATGCCAACAGACATGAGCTCAAATAATCATTTTTTTCATGGGAGTTACTTATGCTGCATTTGAATTTCCCACACGCTGAAAGCACTGGTAACAATGTCTTTATTTTTCTTGGTCATATAATTAATTTACATTGTAATAACGGAGCAAATGCACTCTTTAAAATTATCATTTATTGGTTGTGAAGAAAAACGATATATTCCGAATATATATTTATTTACGTCCACGTTACCATCGTTACACGTTCAGACCGTAAACAAAACTACCTGACGGATAAATGGGGTTGCGAGACGAAGGTAAAGTATACGACCATTTACCCGCATTGTGATTTATAGAACTCAGGCTTTATATATTTAAATGAATAAATGTAATATTTTTTAACCTACAGCCCCGCTGCGCAGCGTTGCATTTGGCAGTTGCCAGGAGCGAAAGATGTTTCCAACTCACTGTGCCCCAAATCGAATGGGCAATGATTTTTTACGGCAGGGAGATCCACATCGAGGCCCGGGCTGCTATGAAAATCATGTTGTGAGTTTCAAACATGAAAATCATGTTCATTTAAACACCCTTATTCCCATATCTATTATTATCATAATCTCCAATCAAATAGTTTTCTGTTTTATAAGCAATAATGCATTGCAAGTATCTACAATTTCTCCCATTATTGCTGGGCTGTTTGAGTGCAGTAGCTACTTGCAATGAACTCAAACAGCCCAGCAGTAATTGAAAAAAATGTTTACGTTTACAGTAGCTTGCAGTCATTTTATGTTGAAGGTTGGGTAGTGTATCATTTTCTTCATTGTTCCATCAGATTGGTACCATTATGCATGACGTACAGACGAGACCGCAGAGTAAAAAAGGATACACACTTGCTGCAAGGACAGCATCTCGGTTTCCGCCCAGTGCTCAGGTAGGCATAATAAAACCAATTCATTGTTTGGGCGTCTGTACCACCACCTTGTGCCAAATGCTGATGTAAATACGCTTTGTAACCTCTACTCTCATATGTGCTCAAGTCTTTGATTAACCTTCTCTATGCCCCCGTCAGACAATCACCACTTCCCCTCAGAAGTATCAGCAGGACAGGAGGTGGCCTCAGGTGCACCCCGTTAGCAGAACGCCCTTCAGCTCCACCACACAGAGGTTCAGGGCCAGGTCTCTTACAGCAGACTCCAACCCAGGGTGAATGGGTGATCACAGACAGAGGACCTCTTTACAATTATTGGAAAAAATTGAGTATCTATATTATCAATGCATGGCATGTATCAATCTTCTAGTAGAGACTACTAAAAGCCTTTTTTTAATGAAGCAGTCCTGGGACGTATGCTCATGATACTACGGTGAACCGGAAGGTGTCGTGGCCCATGAGATTTGGTTCCCCGGACTGGTGTAGACTGCCCCAACTAGAGAGGAAAGCCTTGAGGACCGAGGTGGGTTTAACACTGAATTACTGTGTTATGTGTAAGTTGCTTCTTGAAGTGTATGCAAATTACATTTAATTTTATTATAATGTGTAAATGTATACTGGTTTAATATTCATTTTGTCTTACATAGCTGCCTTGCGACAAGGAATTTGCAAAGCAAAGGACTAGACTGGCATATCTACAACTGTTTTACTCCTGACTGGCTAAAAAAATCAACCTGACACCACAATGAACAAAGTGTTTATAAGTCAGTTCTTTTATGAAATTATCTCACAAGGTATTTCAAGTGAAGAGTTTTTGCTGGATCTTTTCCCTAATGTAATTGGGTGACAGACTAAACATTTGGTAAATAGCAAAATACAAGATTTTCATGTTCAAAATAAAAAATCAAACCATGCATTTATAACTTGCTTTTCACAAATGACTGAAATCAATTTTGAAATGGGTAAAAAAGAAGATGCAATTTTACACTTTTAACAATTATTAGACATCTGAGCAAAATTATATATTTTCTTTTACTACAACCAAACCACACATATTACAAGGTGTCGCTGTGTTGAGTGTCACTAGTGAAGCCTGTCATAATGAGCCGTATTCCCTCTGTATTTCAGTCTCTCACACCAGATGACTTACATGAGTTCACTTAGTGGCACAGAGTTATTGACAGCTTCATTCTGGCTGACAGACAGAAGTCAAAACGTATAGGTACGGGTGGTAAACTCTGTTCACTTCTTCCTCCTCACTTTGGGTTTCTTAACGGGCCTTAGGTATGGGTTGTCAATCATGTTTTCTTCACTAGCCTTCACAGAGGGAACCACACCCCCTGGTGGCAGCACGGAATTCTCCTTATCAGCTCCAGGATCATCCTTAATTCAAAGAAAGACAGGAAGTCAAACTTACAAAAAAATATACATTAACTGGTTTAAATCAAAATGACTAGCAATCATAAAAAAATACATATTTAAAATTGACCCGCCTTAACAATTACTAGCTCTGTAATAACCGGGCCTAAAATGACTACGCTTCACATGCCAAATACAGTGTCATTTAGGAATTTCTCTATTTTTACAGCCATGATGCTAGGTAGTCATTGGTGATGATTCAGTCTTCTACAGTGCAAACATACATTAAAAAAAGACAGTCAACATTCAAGTATGAGTTGATGCAAGTGTCGGCTAACAATAGCATTTAAGACAACTGATCCACAACAATTTAGTTTTAAGGATTAAATCAATATCATATTTTTATGGTCATGTTAAGTAACGCATTGTGGCTGTTTGTTTTTTTGGCATGGTAATAATACTTGTTGTTGAGAGCTGATTTCTGCAACAGAGCTTAGATTTTTCTAAACAACCCATCTGTAAATGGACCCACCTAAGCCCATTTAAAACAGCCCGAAAGGTCAGGAAACCTTTCCACCTGGCAGCACTGCTAATACAAAAAAGGTTTCTTTCTACAGTCACATTTGCTGCGGTATTTCTCTGGTATTTTTGGTTTTCATGCCGACAGAGTGATCTTGGGAATGTGGTCACCTTTAAGATGTAAATTTAAGAAAAACTCTAAACTATTAAGACTCAACCACAATCTATCAAGTAATCAATTCAGTGGCTCATACATGCACATATATCCACCATTTCTAGGCATACAAATTGGAATCTACCATATAACCGATTCCTGGTAATATACGTCTTTATTTAATTATGGCCACAAAAAATATTTTGACTGAAACACTTTTTTTCACGAAACAAGATAATCAAGGGGCCCTTTGCCGGTTTGAAAAATGTAATTCTGCACAGGCCTTTCAACATTGCATTGCAGATGTGTTGAGATTTTCCCCTGACTCACATTGAGGTTGTTGCCTGGCATGTTCTCGCTGTCTGTCTGATCGTCCTGTTCAGAGGAGTCTGTCTCCTCTAGAGTCTGCAGCTCCAGCTCCGAGGGTAGCAAGGCACTGAGGTATGGGATGGAGCTGGCCGCGCTGCGATCACTGGCAATTACAATAACAAGGACGTCCGTATTAGTACCTATGTAATGTGATGAGTAAAAAAAACCTGAATGTCACTGAATATGCACAATATATAGAACTAAATTGCTATGCAAAATATATGGAGCTACATTTCTATGCACAATATATAGAACTAAATTGCTATGCACAATATATGGAGCTAAATTGCTATGCACAATATATGGAGCTAAATTGCTATGCACAGTATATGGAGCTAAACGGCTATGCACAGTATATGGAGCTAAACGGCTATGCACAGTATATGGAGCTAAACGGCTATGCACAGTATATGGAGCTAAAGGCTATGCACAATATATGGAGCTAAACGGCTATGCACAATATATGGAGCTAAAGGCTATGCACAATATATGGAGCTAAACGGCTATGCACAATATATGGAGCTAAAGGCTATGCACAGTATATGGAGCTAAACGGCTATGCACAGTATATGGAGCTAAACGGCTATGCACAGTATATGGAGCTAAACGGCTATGCACAGTATATGGAGCTAAACGGCTATGCACAGTATATGGAGCTAAACGGCTATGCACAATATATGGAGCTAAAGGCTATGCACAATATATGGAGCTAAACGGCTATGCACAATATATGGAGCTAAACGGCTATGCACAATATATGGAGCAAAACGGCTATGCACAATATATGGAGCAAAACGGCTATGCACAATACATGGAGCAAAACGGCTATGCACAATATATGGAGCAAAACGGCTATGCACAATACATGGAGCTTCCGACTAAGTAAATATTACAGATCAATATAACTTGCTACTAGATAATTAGTTAGTATTAGCAACCAAGCAAACACAGGCACACAACATCACACAGTTCTCGAAGTAAGAAATCAGGTCTGTTAAAAATTTGAAAACAGACATCTCTGTTCAGAATTTTTTTTCACATATAGAGAAATAAAAACATGTAAATAATAATCAATCTGAACAAGGCGCATTGTCTCACATGGGAAGGCTGTGACATCGTCCTTAAAGAGGCTCTGTGTTTCTCCCGTCTTGGCCATGAAGCGTGTTAGAGCTCGCTCCACATCCCTTCTCTGAGATGCTGCCTTCTCTCGCACCACCTGGTAATCTGAGACAGGCTCCCGAAACGTCTGTGACGAAAAAATAATGGACAGAAAACCCAGTCAGGTTTGAGATTGATTGATACGTTTCTAGCTGGGAAAACTGTGAGAAGCGTGGTTGACTCACAGGCGTTTTGATATAAGTGTGAGGATCGGGGAACTCGGGGAAGTGGCTCGGTATGTGCGAGGGATGAGTACGTTTCTGACCAGCGATCAGGGCCTTCGGGATCATAGGAGCATTTGTCACGGGAGCTGAAAAATAGACACGATTGTCAGTACGAGTTGTACTGTCATTGTTGGATCAATCACCTCATCATCTTCTGTAGTCTTCCCATGTTTGTGATCTGTCCTAATCTACTACACTCACCTGGATCTACTGTCCGAATGAGGTTAACACTTGGGTTAGAACTATGATTGTCCACACCTCTTGGAAAATAGTTTTTTTTTTATCGAAATGATCAATCTTGCATTAAGTGAAGTTAGTCAATACTCACGGGCAGTTATAACCATCCTTTGTGACCTCTTGGCATACACTGGCAGTGTGTCAACATTGAAACCTGTAATGGTCAATGAAAGCAAATTGAGTAGAGATTTCATATTACATTACATAATATAACTACACCATGGAGCACTGGGTTAAAACGTAGGCCCCCCTAGTCAAAATGTACATTCAGCATTCAGATAGTGGATCAGAGGGTTCACAATCCAGAGCCCTAGAAAGAAGTGTTTACAGTGTAAATAATTGTACACCAGACCGCTGTATAACAGCATGCAATATCAAGTCTGCAAATATCTACACGTGGGCCCTTTCGAAAGATACCTAGGGCCCCCGGCATGCAGGGGTTGGTCCTGTCAGCGTTTATCTAAAGGAACCCAAATCTTGAGTCCATGCTGGCCCTTCCATGTTTGTGTGCTGACTGCACTTACGTGGACATGACTACAACCTTGTATTTTTTTCAGTATCGTTTGTGAGGCTAAACTCACCCATTTCAATGAGTGTGACGACAGTGTCAGAGAGCGTGGGCGTGATTCTGGCTGTGTGTTCACAATACGCCTTCGCACATCGGCCCACTTCAGATATGTCTTCATAAGCAAAAATATTACAGATTAGTAGTCATTAATACATAACTGTGGTGATTATTAAAAATGATATCTAGTCATGGCATGTTTAATGACAACCATTGCAATGGCTTATTTTGAAAAAGTTATATACATTGCTTTAAAAAAGAATGGTGACATACAGCTCTGGATCATCTCAGTAAGTGTTTCCACGGCGGCCTTTTCTGCACTTTCAAATCCACATTCCGTCAGAAGAGAGCTGACCACGACCTGGAGGGTACGACGCCTGGCAAGCTGGTAGTTCTCTGCAGGGCTGGACGTGGCCTTGCCAGCACCTGAGCGCTGTACAGTTAAACAAAATAGGGATGTGGTGAGTGAAAACATCCTCAATGTCGCGATAATAAATTATTCGTTCAATACGTAAATGTATTTAATAACAAGGGAAGGTGTAGGGATCGAGAAGTACACTTCACCCAGCTTAATGGACATGCTTAGTATTTGGGACTTCCGTCTAAGTAAGTATTACAGATCAATAGAACTTGCTATTAACTAGTTAGTTAATTCGGTCATCATTAAAATAAGATGTGTTTGTAGATAGTGTCGTGAACTAAATGTAGCTAATTACCACTACAGCACTGAATCCACCCGCCATCACTGCAGGGTCCGCCATCTGCACCAGCTAATGCTTTTTCCGCTTCCAAGTTATTTCATCAACTTCGACCGATCTGACTAATAAACCATTTTAACCCGACATGCCAAATATCGTAATGCAGGCAAGCTTGCTAATATCAAAGCGTTTTTGCTAAAATTCACAGGCACTGCCAGAAAAACAACAACGACCGCGTCATATCCGGGAGGACAGACAACTTCCGCTTGTGACAGATATTTCCTACATAATCGTCATTGGCCCGGTGAAAAGATCATCATCATACCTTACTTAATTACACATAGCACTCACCAAATAATTTTTTTTTCCTAACAAGAAATATATATTAACATATCAACTGATACCACCACGACTGGCTCCACTGTCAATTCAAGGGATTAAAATTTTCGATAAAAAAATGCAACAATCACTTTATTAGAAATTGTTTTATTAAAAACCTGTGCCCTGAAAATGACAAAAACATAACATTTGGTTTCATATTGCAAAGTAAAGACTACAAACTCTGTTGTAATTCAATTCTGTGTTTAGCATTTTTTTTATTCACAAGCGTCGTACTATGAAGTCCCCCAATTTTTTTTTTACGAATTCAAATTGTATTTGACATCTCTAAAAATTTTGAATTTCTGAAACACTTCCCCACTGAAGTAAATTAATGAAAATAACGTAATTTTCCCCTTGTATGACCATTTCTACTCACTGGATTTTGGTATGTTTTAAAAAAAAAACAATATTTTCAGTATTATAATTAATTAGTTATTTATTTCCTTTAGCTTTTTTCAATTAGTCAGTTAAGCACTGTTCCCTCTGACTTTTTGTATATATATTTATACTTGAGAAATTGTTTATATGCTGCCATGTTTTTTTGTAATTACATTCATATAAAATCTTGAAAATATTCATAATAATGTACATCAATAATAGAGACTGGAAACACCAATAGAGTCGTATACCTTCCAAAATCGGCCATGATGTGTATCGGTTAATTTAGGCAAAAGTATCAAGGTCTCAAATCAGGAGTAGAGAATAGTGATGGGCAACAAACAGTCCATGTGTAGATGTAATGGCCATATAAAAAAAAAATAACCAGCCCTCGTGCAGAACGTGTCATGACACGCTGGCCAAAAGACTTAGTAAAATGTGAACCAACTACAGATATTTGGTGTGTTTTGAGTGTGTGATGGTGCCACGTGCTTGTGGCATCGTATGTGTTCACTTACACGTAGTTCACAATAGAATTTCGACAAACAGGCACTTGATAGCACGTGTACAACTTTAGTGACGCACTGAAAGCTCACAAAAAGGGCTTTTGGGAGCTGAGACAAAATTGAGAAAAAAACTGAACTTCTTATTGACCTGACCAAAATCCTGGAACGAGTGATGCTCGTTTTTCAGACAATGCCTCCTTGAACCCCCACGTATTCCCTTTTCTAGGTCTTCTCTAAAGACTTCTGATAATTTACTCCCGCATACCTTTATCTGGTTTGTCAAAAAGACTGATTATATATTGTTGTTGTTCAGGTTAGTCAGGTATGCTATGCCAACCCGATATCAAACAAAATAATAAGAAAGAAAATGTAATGTTGTGTGGAGAAGAATCCAAATGTTAATGTTCTATTTTCATCTATATTGAGCTTTCCCTCCCTACCTTTAGGCGATACACAATATATCCCAACCCAAACTCTACATTCTGCCACAACTGGACCTCTCTGTAAATTGGCCAATATCAATGGTGGATCCACACCCTAGTCAGTTGCTATCTTCACATGGTTGTGAAAATTGTGCTAGTGATGGCAGTAGTCGGTGGTAGAAATACGTTTTTCTTAAGTTAAGTGTTGACAACATGTAAGCCATTGTGTATATGTATTGTAATACATTGGGATATGTTGCACGGCTTAACTGGCACATTGATTTGATCCGTATCCGATTATTTCCTAAAAGGTGCTGTACAGTGGAACACAGCAGAGATGGCAAGTCTCAGTACAAGAGATGATATAATTTTCTTTCAGCAAGTACAGATAATTTGAACTGCAGTTACAACCTGCAGAATATTAGTTACAAACATTTTTCGTTAGGGTTGAGTGTTGTGTGGAATGACTGCTGCTCAAATGACGCTCAGTACTGCCTCATTCAGGAACATTCAGAAAGCTTCGAGTGAGACGGACAAGACAATTAATTCATCTGATATTTATTTCCTCACAACTAGTTAATTACAACTTCCCACATCATTACGAATGCAGTTTTACACCTAGTAGTGTAGCAAACTTTGTACATCATATCACGTCACGTCAAGTCCTGACAAGTTAGTGGTTGCAACAGCATATGGAAGCATTGCACACCATATTACAAACTGTAAGCTTGTAGGCTATATTGGGCAACTCTTAACACAGACATGAACCACATCGTCCCCCAGTGGTAACATAAAATAAGTTTATTAGATAGCCAAAACAAATAGATAATCTCAATCAATCACAGAGCAACTGCTGCCCAGCAGACAGTCATCCTTGTAAACGGCTTGTTACTTTGCTCTGTTCATCCGTGCATTCATCCACCCATTCATTCATCCACCCATTCATCCACCCATTCATCCATCACCCATTCATCCATCACCCATTCATCCACCCATTCATCCATCCATTCATCCATGCGTCCACTCATCATCATGGCAAGTCACGGGATCCCTAAACATGGGCGAACCATCTCGATGAACATGTGCAAAGTGCAATCTCGTCCCATGCGCCACGTGTGTTCTGAGTGTTAGGTTTATGAGCGCGCGCAGATCGAAGCGGTCGCGGTGCGTCTTCAACAAGCGTGTGACCTAATAGAGGCCCTCCTCTGACGACCTTCCAGTGGCTTCTTAGCGTCGATCTCCGTTTGCATCTCGTCCACAACATCTGCCTGTGCAGTGGCTATGTCCAGCTCCAGGGCTTGCCTCTTCTTCTCGTCTGCGATCAGCTTGGTTAGTTCCTCGTCTAATGGCTCCTGTTCACAAAACGGCATGCAGACGGTTTCCACGAGCCCGCCGACCACTCCGAACAATGCCAGTGTGGAACCCACCAGGTAGACCCTCAGCATGCCTCGAGTGGGCTTCTGGCTCAGCATCTCCTTAGCGAATGGGATCATCTCCTTTATGGTCTCCATCATCTCAGTTGACTCTGTGGAGGAAAAACAAGAAGAAATAATCATTATGCTATGACTCTGCCAATGTGATAATTAAACGTATTTGCTAGGTATTTTTAATACGAACATCAATGCATCATTAAATATCATTGAGTAAAAACCACACTGACAATACGTGCAAATATGTTAATTAATGTACTTACGTTGTGTTTTAAGACCTGTTTAAAGGCTTTTCTTAGGTTGTGTCTTTGTCAAGCATTCACTAGCAATGATGCATTGAGTGGTGCTGTTTTATATCTGGTCAGATCCATGTTACTCCCACAAATGTCAAATTATGAATATTCATCACCAGGGTGTAATGCTTTCAGGCAATTTCGTCAACGTCTGATACACTCTGTTTTGAAATCGGACGAGACTGGGTACAAAGGCAAGGTCATAGAAAAGAAACGGACATCATGCCAAGTTGTATTGTGCAAGTCATGTCACGTAAGTCATGCAACGGAGATGCGATGGCGAGGCCGGAGGAGCCAGTACGTGCAGTCGTGTCGTGTTGGCTACTGTATTGATGCAGCCTAATCACATGCAGCGCATTCATCAGTCAGCAACTATCTGTTCAATGGGATTCAGTATGTACACAGACTGTGCTTTGTAATGCAATGGCACAAACCCACTGACACGCTTTTCAAACAGAACTCTGTGACTGTGAACGTTTTTGCTCTACGACACGAGTTCAATGTTCACAGATGTGTCATGAAAACTGGATTTATGTCAAAGGTGAATAAACGTTTGTGGGTCTCATCAACCTGCAAAGCAAATGTTCCCGATGCTAAATTAGGCAAGTGATAAGGTGCAACCGTTTGTTTAGTTTGCAAATAACCAAGGCAAAGAGCAGCAGGAGGTTAGCTATGTTTGACTTGAAAGACCTTCTAATACTGTATTCTCTTGTAAACAATGCTTAACATCAATATTTTTTTAATCATTTTTATATCTCCTATATTTTTGGAGCAGAGACTTGGGTCTGTTTTGCAGTTGCACATTTTATTACAGCAATAATATTTAGCATACAAATATAAATAAACAAATAGACTATAAAATGATTTTTTAAATACAAACACATTGGGAAAAGCAATCAGTAAACAATAAAAAGGTTGTATATCAAACTGTTTCGATCTCCTTTTGTTCACCAAAACATAATATATTCTATGCATTTGGAACATAAAAGTCAATAGCAGTTCTTACTAACTCTGAGTACACCCAGAACTGAGTAAACCTGGAGCTAAGTAAACACTGGAGCTGAGAAAACCCATGGCTGAGTAAACATGGGGCTGACTAAACCCGGAGCTGAGTAAACCCCTGAGCTGAGAAAACCCGGAGTTGAGTAAACTTGGAGCTGAGTAAACCCGGATCTGAATAAACCCGGAGCTAGGACTAACCATTTGGCAGACGTATAGATTATGCATTCAACATGGCTAGTATTATTTCATATTGGCAACTCATAAACATAATGACTACTAAAACATTAACACCGCCACACTGTTGCTTAATATTGACTGTGTTAAGAGATACAGTTTGTTGATTTGTGTTCAATGTCTTGTTGTGGAACATGTATGGCTGGTAGGTTTTTGTCAAATATCTTGTTTATTGAACACCATTAATATAGATTGAGTTGTTTGCAATCTGATCTATGTTCGCTGTGCCACACTGATAAAGATCGATCAAATTATCTATTTGATTGTCTCTCTATTGGTTGAATTGAAAAGACACATCTGTCCCATTGTATTTCCAGTCAAAGCAATTTGTTATTTTACATTACATTACTCTTAAACTTCTGGAGTCTTAGCGTATGGGTGTCCACAATTATTTGACACACTTGTATAGTGTATATTGATCTGTGACATTGATGACTAATTCATGTGGTTAAGTGTGTCAAGCACCATGGCCTTTCACATTAATTCCCAAAGCAGGACTAGAGCCAGACAGTCGTCTGGTTCTGTTGTGAAATAGACCGTGTCAGTGGTCAAAGCAGTAATACGGAATGGTACTAATGACTGTTTTTCACACAAAAATTCTTCAACGTGTCAAATTTGTCAGATGAAAGCTTAAAATCTGCTATAAAACTCTATGAATACTTAAAAACATAAGTACAAATCTCAGGCTTACAAACAGTTGTGTTTGTGACACTAGGATTTTAAGCCCTGTGCAAAATTTACTCAAACCTCTGGTTCTTGGCAATGATACATGTTTTAAGAAATGATTCCTTTCTGTTCTCAGGAAAACCATTATGTGTACTGACATCGGCACTGACTACAGTGTGGCTAGATTAGCCTGTTTTGACTGTAGGGAACCTGGGAAGGGGTTGGGACCTTTGCTCCATATTTCTTCCTTCTGTGGTCTTTGGCCTGAATAGGTAGTCTGTCTAGCTGTCAATCAAGTTAACTATCATGTGGGCAGGAGGTGGGAGAAGCGTGTTGGGAGTGGATAGACAGAGTGAGCTCATGCTGTACTCATGCAAGTACCTTTTCATCCAGATTTTATTAGAGGAACAGGCAAACTTAAGTACATATTACACTTACATATTAGTATGTTTTTTATTATAAAATGTATAAAAGTGCCATAGAGTTGTTTTATTATATTATGTTTTCTGGCACAACCACAGCCGGATTAACAATTTTTTATGCCCAGGGCAACAAGACTCAAGGGCCCCCCAACCCCGCCCCAAAGCAAAAAGTCCCTATCATCAAGACCATGTCCCTAAACTTAAGATCACGTTAATGCCCTACTACTATATATTCATAAAGTCCCTATCATCAAGAGCATGTCCCTAAACTTAAAGAATATTACAGTACAATTTTGTTTTAACAATTTGGCCTTAGAACTGGCCTCTTTAAAACTGAACTCATAAACACACAAATATTTTATTATTAGGCCTAATTGGCCTATCTTTGCTTTAAAGGGTAACAACACAACACTACAGAGGAAAAACTCATAGTCTACACAACATTTCAAATTAGGCTTATACACGTCTATTAACTTTTATATATTTTCCTTTGCTTAACAGGTGACCCTTACACACTGGACTCCTTGACTTAAATTGTGTAAACTCAAAACATTTAATGCTATCAAAGATTCATTGTTTTAAATTAATTCATTATAGCAGATTACTAAGTGGCCTTGCTTCTAGACTTCAAATATGCAAACTGGTGCACAACATCATCAAAATACATTTCAACAACTTCATGTTCTATGGCCAGCAAAGAAAGTGCAGTAAGTCTTCTCTGTGACATTGTGGTTCTTGAAACATTGTTTACTCGTTTAAGACCTCTCATCCTCACAATTAGAGACAGGCAGTGTTAAGAACATTTGATTGCAACATTTACATTCGGATAAAGTTGTCTTAAGGCCGTTTGTTTTCAGAATGTGCAACAACTGAGCAGGGGAAGTGTCACATGACACAAAGTGAGTGAACTGAATGAGTTTGTCTGCTAGGGACGCATCTATAAGTCAGTCGGATAAGTGGAATTATCTCGTGGAATTTCCAGTATTTTAATGTATTTTAAAAACTTAAAATGTTTTATTTTGAAAAAACAAATTCTGTGCAACGTGGAAAGACCTTTGTAGACAATACGAAAGTAAATTGAGGTTTCCAAGTGATTTCACAAAAAAAGAAAAGATTTTTACAATTTTTAAATGTTTATTAAAAGTCTCTTACACCATTTCCTTAAAAAAACAAAGCTGTGCAAAATGTGGGTGTCCTCTATAAAACAATCTGAGAGTGGTTTGAATTAATAACGTTGAGACTTGTCCCTAACTATAAGCACACGGAGGTTTCTCTCGGTCGATCACTGCGGTGTAGTGAGGCTGCTTGCGGGAAAACCGGACCTGATCTCGGCCTCCGACTATCCGTTGAATATCCAATATCGAACATCCAACCAGCTTTACCTCGGTCTGAGATGAAGCAAATATATTGGTGCTGGAATTTCTCGCACTATAAAAACTAACCTTGCGAGAATGGTTTAAATTATGCGCAATCCCCACAATCCCGCACCGAAATGCAAGCCCTGTTTCACAGAGCCCAGTGCCCCTTAGATGTTATGTGCCCCTGGGCAAGTGCCCAGTTGCCCTAATGGTTAATCCGGCCCTGGGCACAACAACTGACCTGATCTCATCAAAATACCTGACACTTTAGGTACAGCTGTGTACTTCCAGGTTCTTAGTCTTGTTTTAGAGCAAATAACCAAATGGAAAAAGGTGATGCTATTATAAGAGACAGAAAGAACATAAAAAACATGGACACACTGTAGAATTGTTTCCATATACATTCATATTTTTATTAATAAAACTACAGAGAAACAACATTTTTGACAATCGACCAATAGAATATTTACAAAGCACAAACAGCGAGCTTCACTGCACTTCCGACAAACAAGGACTCATTTTAAGTCACAAACAAATTAAATAATAATATTGCAAACATCATAATCTCTTCTGCACATTGGTTAATTATATGTAATAATATTTACAGCCTCACATTGACGCGAGTGCTCGTGTGTTGGCAAATCATTAATGTTCACTAACATTAATTCAATACTTTAGTACGAATGGTAGCTTAAGAACAGTGTAATGGTTGATTTGTCATTAAGGACATACTGACTGGTGAGAAATTGAAATAAATGAGCAGATGAACATAACTAGATGTCCACACAGGTGTACTGCATGATACAGTTAACCTCCTCTTATGGTCTGTAGAGGGTATACAAATGCCAAACAGGCCCAGTTGACCTCGATTTTGGATCAAGAAAGCTGGACAAAAGGATCTAAGTGTCTTGAGGTGAAATAGGGTTCATTATGAGGGCCCAGCGTTTGTTCTGCATTTAGATCTGCGGGAGGTTGTGGTCAAAAGTGCATATTCGATGCATTTCTGGGTTGTAGAAGGTTTGCAATGTAACCCCTCTTTACAAAAGTTTAGCCTACAATGTGACACCTGTCTGTAAACCATGCCATAGTTTGCTTCTTAATACTTTCTAGAATTTTTTTTGTTCAAAAACAATTTCTATATAGTATGTTAACTAATGAAAATATTGTATTACAAAATAACTGGCAGAGAACAAGACATTTTTTTGAATCCCAAATAACTTTAAAATGAATACATTTCATAATCAACTGACTTAATGTGTACCAATAACATAAAGATAGAATCCTGTTTGGTTATAATTTTTACTTAAAACAGGACTTCTGTCTAGACAAGTTCTACAAAATACAGAACAGTCACTGCAGTCATGTACAGCATTCCTGTGTAGGTCGGTTGGCTTGCAAACCAGGGTTGATATTATGAAAGTATACGAACATGTATGCACTAACGTCATTGTACATGAGAGAGTTGTGAAGAGCATCTGCTAAACTACGTAGATGTAGTCCTGTTTCTTCCCTAACAGATTTATTCTAAATCATATATTATCAACAAAACCCCAATAAAGCATCACTGTCCAACCCTTTCTTTAGAAGTCATAACAAATTGTTATGATAAGAAAAAATAAGAAATATTGTCCTTGTTTTAATGCATACCTCGCCCAATCCGTAATAAGCATATTGGCTCCCGTTCCTGGGAGGCTGGATATCGCAGACTACCGTGTGAATAAATATTAACACTCTGTGTGTAACATCGATCACTGTACAGCGCGTGTACAGCTGGTGTCTGTTCAGGGCAGATTCTTAGCAAAATCCGGGCGGATCCTGGAGCTCACTGGGCACACTGTCCATCCTAGCCACCCACCTGCCAGTCACAGTGCTGGGGGCCGGCCCACACAAAGGAAGCAACTGTGACAAAGTCAGTTGGCTGACCTGCCAGGGAAAAAGATCAAACACAACAAAACATTCTATTGTGATTATTTAAATATTTTTCGGTGTGAACATTTCCCTCAAAATCTCATAGGCAATTTGTACATAACCAATATCTAATCACGAAAAATAAAATGCCCTGTACTTCAACTGTCTTGCTACTGCAATGTAACAGTCGGTGTAACAGTATGTAGAGTACCTAATTAAAGTTTTCCACACAAGCTCCATCTTTTGAGCCTTCACATAACAGAGCAAACTCCAGTCTGAAGAGCCTTGCCGCTGCGGTTGGTCACCCGGTACCTAAAGCAAGAACCGGCAAAAGTTAACCATTGGAATACAGTGAATTAGTGTAATTTCAATGTTTAGGTGCACATATGAAATCAAGGTTAGGGTCGGCGCTTACGTATTCAGATTTGCAGGCTCAGAATGGTAGCACGTCTCTGCCAGGGTATGCACGTGTGCTGGCTCGCTTTGGCTAATCTTCAGGGCCTGGTTGCAATTGGAGTCGCTGGAGTTGATTGGTACTGCCATTTGGTTCCAGGTGGGTTCCGGCCTTTTGGGTTCTAGTCTCCTGGGATCCAGCCTGTTGGGATCTAGAGAGTTAAAGGGTTTGACGGGGGAGGAGACGTCGACAACCTGAATGGTGGGCATGTTCAGGGCCTGCGTCTTCACTAACAAGTCAGAGTTGGCCTGCTGTAGCTTCTTCTTCTGGTTGATTTCCACAGCGGCGTTAAAGGCTTTCTGTTACAACACACAGAGAAATGAAGAGGAACCTTCTAAAGATATATAAAAGTAACTAATATCTATCCACTGACTGGAATGAACATTCAGGCATATTGATAAACACATATTTTTGAAGTATTTAGAAAAAGACATCAGAGGGATTCACCTATGTGAATATTTCAAAGCTGTGGATGAGAGTCTGAATCTTCTGACTGAGCCGGATGGAAGACTCACCTTCCA
Organism: Dallia pectoralis; assembly: GCA_029465975.1. NCBI lineage: Eukaryota > Metazoa > Chordata > Actinopteri > Esociformes > Umbridae > Dallia > Dallia pectoralis. The sequence continues at coordinate 25,971,734 of CM055728.1, read as the reverse complement.
CTTGATCTTGGCCAAGTTCTTCTGCATCTGGACACTGACGGAGTGGTGGATATCCCGGTTTCGTGCTGTTTTCCCAACGATCCTAAAGGAAACACAAGCATTTGTTGATTAGACTTTATGGTGGACACCTAAATACGCTTTATAGTGGACACCTGAATACGCTTTATAGTGGACACCTGAATACGCTTTATAGCAGACACCTGAATACACTTTATAACAGACACCTGAATACACTTTATAGTGGACACCTGAATACACTTTATAGCAGACACCTGAATACGCTTTATAGTGGACACCTGAATACGCTTTATAGTGGACACCTGAATACACTTTATAGCAGACACCTGAATACACTTTATAGCAGACACCTGAATACGCTTTATAGTGGACACCTGAATACACTTTATAGCAGACACCTGAATACGCTTTATAGCAGACACCTGAATACACTTTATAGTGGACACCTGAATACACTTTATAGCAGACACCTGAATACGCTTTATAGTGGACACCTGAATACGCTTTATAGTGGACACCTGAATACACTTTATAGCAGACACCTGAATACACTTTATAGCAGACACCTGAATACGCTTTATAGTGGACACCTGAATAGACTTTATAGCAGACACCTGAATACGCTTTATAGTGGACACCTGAATACGCTTTATAGTGGACACCTGAATACACTTTATAGCAGACACCTGAATACGCTTTATAGCAGACACCTGAATACACTTTATAGTGGACACCTGAATACGCTTTATAGTGGACACCTGAATACGCTTTATAGCGGACACCTGAATACGCTTTATAGTGGACACCTGAATACACTTTATAGTGGACACCTGAATACCCTTTATAGTGGACACCTGAATACGCTTTATAGTGGACACCTGAATACACTTTATAGTGGACACCTGAATACACTTTATAGTGGACACCTGAATACGCTTTATAGTGGACACCTGAATACGCTTTATAGTGGACACCTGAATACACTTTATAGTGGACACCTGAATACGCTTTATAGTGGACACCTGAATACACTTTATAGCAGAACACCTGAATACGCTTTATAGTGGACACCTGAATACGCTTTATAGTGGACACCTGAATACGCTTTATAGTGGACACCTGAATGGACACTGAATACGCTTTATAGCAGACACCTGAATACACTTTATAGTGGACACCTGAATACACTTTATAGTGGACACCTGAATACGCTTTATAGTGGACACCTGAATACACTTTATAGCAGACACCTGAATACGCTTTATAGTGGACACCTGAATACGCTTTATAGTGGACACCTGAATACACTTTATAGTGGACACCTAAATACGCTTTATAGTGGACACCTGAATACGCTTTATAGTGGACACCTGAATACACTTTATAGCAGACACCTGAATACGCTTTATAGTGGACACCTGAATACACTTTATAGCGGACACCTGAATACACTTTAAGGACACTACTGATTACCAGTGCGTTGTGAATAAATGTAACTCATGTTGATATTGACGACACTCACCATGGATGTCTCAGAGCCATCTCTGTGGTGAAGCGCATTTTAGGGTTCTTCTGCATCATGTTGCGGATAAAATCTTTGGCTGATTCAGAGATGTCATCCCAGAAGGGAGAGTCAAACTCATATTGCGCCTTCATGATCTTAGAGAAAAGTAGTGACTCTGTCTCCTCATAGAAAGGGGGATATCCACAGAGCCTTAAGAGACAAAATAATATTACTGTGTGTAAGTTTGTGTCATTCATACGCTTGGAGGCTAGAAACGATTCCCCTGCAAAATACTTAGTTCCAAAGTCTTTGCATGTAAATTCCACACCATATTATCTATCCAAAGGTCAATAGTTGGAGCAATACTCACAGGATATAAGTGATGACACCAATAGACCAGCAGTCTACCGCCTTGCTGTAGGGTTTCTGAGCCAAGACCTCGGGAGCTGGAGGTTGTAAAACATACAAGTAAGAATCTAGTGGTATATAAGTCATGGACGACAGGTGCAGTTAATCAGAATAACTATGTATTATTTGCATTATATACTCCTCTATTCGTTTTGTGTACCCCCATAGAGCCCAGTGAACTATCCAAGCTTGCCTCCTTCCTTACCCACATATCCTGGAGTGCCACAGGCTGTGGACATGATGCAGCTGTCCTCCATCTTGGACAGGCCAAAGTCACTGATCATAATCTTGGAGTTCTCATCCTGGTCGTAGTACAGCAGGTTCTCCGGCTTCAGGTCGCGGTGAACAATGCCATTCTGATGGAGGTACTGCACGGCTAGGAGAACTTGTTGGATCACCCTGCTGGCATCCTTTTCTGAGTACATCCCCCGGTCCAGTATACGGTGAAACAACTCACCGCCAGAAACGCTAGCAGGAAAAGAACAGACAGCGTTGGCCCTTTAAGATGACTCAACCTAATACAACCTAACACTGGTACAGAATAACATTTTTGGATGACCTTCTCTTCATGATCTATAGAATGCAATATAAAGGGTAACATGAATGTAACTTACAGCTGCATGTAATATAAGGGTAACATGTATGTAACTTACAGCTGCATGTAATATTAGGGTAACATGTATGTAACTTATAGCTGCATATAATATAAGGGTAACATGTATGTAACTTACACCTGCATCATGTAATATAAGGGTAACATGTATGTAACTTGCAGCTGCATATAATATAAGGGTAACATGTATGTAACTTATAGCTGCATGTAATATAAGGGTAACATGTATGTAACTTACAGCTGCATGTAATATAAGGGTAACATGTATGTAACATACAGCTACATATAATATAAATGTAACATGTATGTAACATACAGCTGCATATAAGGGTAACATGTATGTAACTTACAGCTGCATATAATATAAATGTAACATGTATGTAACATACAGCTGCATATAAGGGTAACATGTATGTAACATACAGCTGCATATAAGGGTAACATGTATGTAACTTACAGCTGCATGTAATATCAGGGTAACATGTATGTAACTTACAGCTGCATGACTAGGTAGTAGTGGGAGCGACTTTCATAGAAATCCTCCAAACCAACAACGTTTTCATGCTTGATCCTGGGACGGAGCAGATAGACAAAAGCATGTGTGAATGTGAGAGGAAAATACAATGAAGTAAATTATGATTGTAGTCAAGAAGACCTGAGTGAAAATGGGACTGAAGTAATTTAGTTTCGAACATTTTACACTCTTACTTTCTCAACACAGCAATTTCATTCTCCAAATTGGGAATGCTCTTCTGCTTCTTCTTTATACACTTCATGGCAAAAAGCTTTCCTGTGTTTCTCTCCTTCACCATCAACACCTCAGAGAATGCTCCCCTGAAAGACAAGAAACAGACTCGGTTCAACTACAGGGAAGTGCAATTACAACACAAACTGAAAAAGCATCAACATTTTCGTTAAAGGAAATCAGCATTTTTCGCCAAATCACATGAACGCCCTTGATCCCATTTATACTGTGATTTTGGTTATTTATGATGGGTCCTCGGAAGGTCATAGATGTCTGCAATACACCGTAGTTCAATCTACTGCACTTAAGGTCAGATGGTCTGGGTGCACTCTTTGATCTTGTGATAAAAAAAGAACAAATACCATGAAAAAGGTGTGTTTGAATGGCTTAAGAGCTCATTCAATTTCGTGTTCTGAACAGTTTCCCAGTTCTCTTCAGCCCTGTCTGGGAATAGCTATCCTGCCTGTGGGATTATCCTGTTAATCCCTTATGCAACTGCAACTGTCAGAAAGACAGACTATACGGGTAAATGAACTGAGAATGTGAAGCCAACCATCCCTGGCATACGTAACAATCAAGTCGTACAGTAGCACCATCCACAGCTCTGAGAATGTGTCTACCACATTTTTTTGCCAGTTACACCATTGACGAAGATCTATTTGGAAGTATGAAGGCAAGAACACATTTCTGGTAGTTAAGCACACATAGTCAGAGGGGTTCCGATGTGTGGTGGTGGAGTTGCTCAAAGAACCTATGTTTCACTTGAAATGTGTGCCACAATGTTCTCAATGATGGACTTTACATGAGAAAGGCTTGGTAGCAAGTCAAGCCCGATGTCAGTGCTGTGGCATCAACAGCTAGCTAACAACTACATTTCAATTTCATACTCCACTTTACACAATGCAATATATGGGCAGAGGTGGGACAAAGTCATTGTTATGCAAGTCACAAGTAAGTCTCAAGTCTTTGCCCTCGAGTCCCGAGTCAAGTCGAGTCAAAGATGAGGCAAGTCCCGAGTCGAGTCACAAGTCAAAGCCAACAAGTCTCAAGTCGAGTCCAAAGTCCTACCATTTTAGTTTCGAGTCATTTCAAGTCATCTTACCACAGAATTTATACAAATCATGTATGTCTGTAAGATTTGTATTTATTTAAACCTCTTTTTATACAATGACATTAATACAGTAAAAAACAGAAAATTTAATTTCCCCAAAAATGCTTGTATTTCTACAGCATATTGCACTAGAACAATGCACAGCAACTTCAGTCCTGTATTGTATTGACCTTAGGGCTGGAAGATATGGAAAAATTTTATATCATGATATATTTCTTAATTTCGGTCGATACGACAAAATTCCGATATCGATATGAACAATATAAAAGCCTCAGAAAAAATGCCACGAACACCCACAACGGATGTCTGTATACAATCTTCTGAAAAATACATTTGCCAAGTCTTTTGAGCCTCCTCCTAAAACTAAATAATATTTTAGAAATAAAACGGTACAAATAAATTAAAGTTCACCTTTTATTTGATTTTAACCTTTATACAAACAAGAAAGGTAAAATAAGCAATTTGACTCTGAGACCTTATTAATATATTTAACTTTAAACAATAACCTAGGCTGATTATATAATTCTTTACACAAAACTTCTTGCAACAAAACTTGTTCTTATAAACATATCGTTTAACGTTAGTGAACATGTTAGACAATGAAGAGGTGAGTTCATGAGTTCGCTACGTGACCGTGGATTTAAGAGACACGAAAGAGAAGCTCATGAACGCGCATGTCGCAACATGCTCGGAGAATGAGAGTTCTCAAAAGCGCATGTCCATCATGACGTCATGGGCCAGTCAACGCGGAAGATCCAAGCTCCTATGTTGGCTTTATGCGCTTTTGAGCCTCTCATTCTCCGGCACATTTAGCATCACGCTGAAACCTGAAGTTTATCAGATCTCAGAAAGCTGAACCACTTCCCTACCACTGAATTAGTCTTTCCTCTCATATTAACTGTCTGCTTTCTCCTCACTTATGGAAGCTCGTTTAGTCACGTTTGAATTGCGGTCATGGGCGCTCATTTTGTAACTTAAACTTGCCGTGTTGGAGATCAGCAAAAATATTGAAATATCGAAAATGTGTTTAGAAATCATATCACCGTTATTGATTTTTTTTTACCGCGATATATATTGATATTGAATTATTGTCCAGCCCTAACCTCATATTGCAAAACAGATTAACTTTCAAATAAACATGGGTCCTTAGCCTGAACTTTTTTAAACATGTCATTAATAAAATCCTCACTCCTCAAAATTATCACTTCTGAAAAAATGGACCAACCTGATAATATAATTGGAATGACTCCATAGAGACGTGTGTGTGTGTGTGTGTGTGTGTGTGTGTGTGTGTGTGTGTGTGTGTGTGTGTGTGTGTGTGTGTGTGTGTGTGCGTGTGCGTGTGAGCGTGCCCGTGCGCAGCTCCGTCTGTAATCTTCGACCCGCATGTTTTGCAAATTGCAACTCTTTTTTTGTCGACTACCTCGTAATTTTTATAGCCAAACGAAACGTCTCCGGTTACGTATGTAACCTTAGTTCCCTGAGGGGAACGAGATGCTGCGTGAGTGCGTCATGAAGCACATGTGTAATCAGTCCAATGGCGTGACGGAACGTCACAGACGGGTGACGTCGCGACCAGGAAGTCATAAAAGCACCCCTAATTACCGGCACCTTAAAAAAAAAAAAAAAAAAAAAAAAAAAAAAAAAAATTACCGGCACCTTCAGTTTCTGATGGGCTGAAACAAGTGCCAAGGGCATGCTGGGAATATGGCACCGACACGCAGCGTCTCGTTCCCCTCAGGGAACTACGGTTACAAACGTAACCGGAGACGTTCCCTATCAGGGAATTTCGAGCTGCGTGAAAACGCTATGGGAACGCCACTACCCACTTCGCCATACGAGCAAGTGTCCGCCATGTGAAGTCAGAGCGCACATTCGGACGAAAGCACCTGCGCCCCTGGCGTGGAGCTAAAGTCAAGCTGGTAAAATCTCACGAACGTGTGCGGTGAGGACCAGCCTGCCACAACACAGACGTCATGTAGAGACACTTTACCTGACAAAAGGGCTTTTGAAGCCGCCATACTCCTGGTCGAGTGGGCTCGAACAGCCAAGGGTGAAGGCTGACCAGCCGACTCGTAAGCAAGTGAGATGGCCTCAACCACCCACTTGCTCATCCTCTGCTTAGACACAGGACCCCCTCTCTTGGGTGGTCCAAAGCACACGAACAACTGTTCGGACAGCCTCCACAGGGCAGTTCTGTGGACGTAGGCGTCTAAGGCCCTCACCGGGCAGAGGAGGTTATGCTTCTTCTGGTCCGACGTTAAAAAAGGAGGAGGGCAGAAGGCTTGCAGCGCAATAGGCCCAACGATGTTAGTTGGGACCTTGGGGACATACCCGGGTGAAGGTAGTAGAAACGCCTTGACCATCCCGGGTGAGAAGTCCAAGCAAGAGGGCGCCACCGACAGCGCTTGCATATCACCAATCCTCTTCAGAGAAGAGATGGCAAGTAAGAAGACCGTCTTGAGGGTCAAGAACTTGTCAGGGACCTCCTCAATGGGCTCAAACGGAGCACGGGAGAGGCCTTCTAGTACAATGGCCAGGTCCCAGGATGGCACCCTCATGCCGGCTGCTGGCCTCAGCCTCCGGGCGCCAGGAAGGAAGCATGATTCCAGTGGGTGTCTCCCCAGAAACCCCATTTAGAGGGACATGGCATGCGGACAAAGCCGCCACATACACCTTCAGTGTGGATGGGGATAGACCTGTAGACAAGCGTTGCTGCAGGAACTCCAGTTCTGCAAACACTGGGCAGCTAACTGGGTCCACCTGCCGTTCTCTACACCACGAGGTGAACAGTTTCCACCTGGCGGCATACGCCTTCCTTGTGGCCGGAGCTCTGGAGTGAAGGATGGTCTCAACGACCTCAGTCGAGAGACCTGAATCTAAGAGGCGGGCCCCCTCAGAGGCCAGGCCCATAGTTTCCACAGCTCCGGGCGGGGGTGAAGGATGACCCCATGCGCCTGGGAAAGCAGGTCCCTCCTGATCGGAATCTCCAGAGGAGAGCCGACGAGGAGAGATATTAGGTCCGCAAACCATACTCGGGCCGGCCAGTACGGTGCTACGAGCAGTAGACTGACCCGCTCCTGACGGCTACGACGGGGGAGAAATTTTTGGAAGGCAGCCGCCTGCCTTCTCTCCTCCTGAAACCTCTCGACGACCGAGCCAATAGCAGGGCCAAAGAAGCCGTCGGGGGAAAGAGGCGCGTCCAGAAGGAAGGCTTTCTCCCTATCTCTCATATCAGAGAGGCTTAGCCAGAGATGCCTCTCCATAGCCACCAAGGCTGCCATAGCACGGCCCACTGATTTGGCCGTCTCCTTAGTGGCACGAAGTGACAAATCCGCCGCCTGACGAAGTTCTCGAACATCATCAGGACTTACAGTCTCCCCCTGAGCCCCTTCGCCTAGCAGCTCTGCCTGATATGCCTGTAGAATAGACATAGTATGCAGGCAGAAAGCTGCCTGACCCGCCGCCGAATAAGCTTTGCCCACCAGCGCTGAAGTAGTCTTCAACGCCTTGGAGGGCAATGCCGGTGTCCTCAGAGACGATGCCGCGGGAGATAAATGGCTAGCCAGTATCTCCTCCGCGACCGGCATCAGTCCGTACCCATGAACATTAGCCTCGGCAACATTAGAGTACATATGAGTCCACGGATTAAACACCCGGGACGACATCGGCTTTTTCCAGGACCTCGACACCTCAGCGTGGAGGTCCGGGAAGAAAGGCAAACACCGGCGAGGAGGTAAAGCACAGGAGGGCAAGAATCGTTCATTCAACTTACTGGTTGAAGCAGACTCCTGCCTGTCAGCCGGCCACTCGATCTTGAGCTTTCCCACAGCTCGGGTGAGTACCTCCAGCAGCTCCTCATTCGCGGGTGACTGAACCAACAATTCAGCCTCCGCCTCGAGGTTTTCAACCTCAATTTCCTCAGAACTGGACGGCTGAGAAAAAGGTGCCTCACCCAGGGCGGAAGAAACCCGCGCGGGTGCTTCCGAAACCCGAGCTGAGGCACTGGCTCTAGTAGACGAGGACCGAGAAATTGCAGAAGCCATCTCGGAACCGCATGCTAGATCCGCTTGCAAACCCCACGACGTCAGTCGGCGCCGTGCCTCGGCAGCGGCGGGACCTGAACCGCGGGGAACACGAACCGAGCCGCTTTCCTGAAAAAGCGCCAGGCGAGAGCGAAGTGTACGGATGGCGAGACGGTCGCAATGCTTACAGCTAGCCTCTTCCAAGGCTAGCTGAGCATGCTCCTCTCCCAAACAAACTACGCACAGAACATGTGTGTCCCGGCCTGTGAGAAAGCGGTTGCAGGGAGAAGCACACTGTCTGAAACGCCGCTCGGTTGCCATAATCAAGGTGAGCTCTTGTACATAAATGCAAAGAACATTTCTGAATTAACAACGTAATAGCAGAAACCCGCGAGGACTGTCACAACATGCACTTGCTGAAGCAACAAAAAACTGAAGGTGCCGGTAATTAGGGGTGCTTTTATGACTTCCTGGTCGCGACGTCACCCGTCTGTGATGTTCCGTCACGCCATTGGACTGATTACACATGTGCTTCATGACACACTCACGCAGAGCGTTCCCATAGCGTTTTCACGCAGCTCGAAGTTCCCTGATAGGGAACTATATTGGGTATCATTTTGCCAACTGGCGCGTTGTTGCTTGTGCTTCATTGGTTGTCTTGCAATGTGCCTGCTTGGATGCTGTCTAATCAAAACAACGTGGGACTACAGTGATTGGATGTCGAATCAAAACAACGTGGGACTACAGTGATTGGATGTCCAATCAAAACAACGTGGGACTACAGTGATTGGATGTCGTGCAGGCAGCGCGCGTGCTCTCTGCATGCATTTTTTTTCACAGATGCAGATAAACTGAGAGCGGCGCGGCCGTGTGAACATTTTCTTCCCCAGTTTTCATGGGAAGTAGCAAGTCTTCTTGAGTCAAAAGGCGCAAGTCCAAGTAAAGTCACGAGTCATTGATGTTCAAGTCCAAGTCGAGTTGCAAGTCTTTGTACATTTTGTCGAGTCGAGTCTGAAGTCATCAAATTCATGACTCGAGTCTGACTCGAGTCCAAGTCACATGACTCGAGTCCAGACCTCTGTATATAGGCATGTTCTTCAAATTGAATTTATACATATACAGTGGATATGAAACATCTACAGACCCCCTTTGATGTGAAAAAATGAAACAAAAACCCCTTTGATGTGAAAAAATGAAACAAAATCATGTCAGAACTTTTCCAGCTTTAATGTGACCTCTAAAATGAACAATTATATTTAAAAACAAACTGAAATATTTGAGGGTAAAATGGTTGCATGTATGCACACCCTTAAACAAATTCTTTGTTGAAGCATCTTTTGATTTTATTACAGCACTTTCTGAGTAGGAGTCTATTAGCATGGCACATCTTGACTTGGCAATATTTGCACACTCTTCTTTGCAAAACCGCTCCAAATCTGTCAGATTACGAGGAAATCTCCTGTGCACAGCCTTCTTCAGATCACGATGTTCAATTGTATTTAGGTCTGGGCCATTCCAAAATGTTAATCTTCGTCTGGTGAAGCCATGCTTTTGTGGATTTGGAAATGTACTTTGGGTCGTTGTGCTGAAAGGTGAACTTCCTCTTCATCTTTCTAACAAATGCCTGAAGGTTCTTTGCCAAAATTGCCTGGTATTTGGAACTGTTCATAATTCCCGCCACCCTGATTAGGCCCAGGTTCCAGCTGAAGAAAAACAGCGCCAAAGCATGATGCTGCCACCACCACGCTTCACCATGGGTATCGTGATCATCGGGTGATGTGCAGTGTTGTTTTTGCTCCAAACATACATTTTTGAGTCATGGCCAAAAAGTTAAATATTGGTTTCATCAGACCATAACACATTTTCCCACGGTTAATCAGGGTCACTTTAAATGATGGCAGGTGTGTAATGACTACTATTTAACATTTGTTTGAATGTGATTGGTGAATTCTGAACACAGCCACATCCTCAGTTATAAGACGGTGTGCACCCTTATGCAACCAGACTTATTGTAAGGTTTTTATTTTTCCTGCTAAAAGATTTAAGTTTGTGTTTTGTAATTGAATCATTCACGTTATAGGTCACATTAAATGTGTAAAAGGTTCTGCCATTTTAGGGGTGTGTAAACCTTTTATATCCACTGTATGCCATAATTACAGTACTGAAAATGCTCATGCATTCAAATGTTTAAAAAATATTGTATGGTGAAGGTATTAGACTAGATAGATGTGAGTAAAAAGGTAATACATACATAGCTAATTCCCTAAGATGGATCTTTTTGATGGATCAGGAAGGTCAAATATGACTTGATGAATTCCACTAATTTGTTACATTAAACGTTCAGCCCTTTAACCCAGTGGTTAGTAAACTTTTGTCCATCTCCCCCGCTGTCAAATGAACAGTCCAGCACCCCAGTTTATGCTAATGAAATAAAATCCTAAACTGAGAAATCCAAAGTGAACACTGCGACTTGTGTTTCTCTGTACAATACAACATAAGCCTATCTATATGCCTGTAGAAGCTTCCTGCAGCCACTAAGCTGTTCTTTCGGCTCATTGATCCTCGTTCCAATTTGAGAGACAGATTAGCACTGAAAGTCTGCCCTTAGCCTGACACCTGTAACCTGAAACCAGCATCAAGATAATTAACAGGCAAGCTATCATTGCCCTGGGAAAATAACCGTACTACCTTTATTTGAACTTTCAAACAGCAACCATATTTTATATGCATCGTTAAAAAATGTCACTAACCTTTAATAATTTTCCCTAATTATACATAACTCTAATGACAGTATGTTTTACGTTTAAAAAATTCACACCACAATGGAATATGAATCCGAATCTCATTAAGGTTCTATTTATTACTGTTGAATAAAAGTCCCGGCGAGATCAAGATACAACTATTAAAGTGTATTAATGAATGGTGACATTGAGATTTCACTACCGGTGGATTCCAAAGTACATCTCTTAGCGGGAATAAACTAAAGACACCCAACACATCTGTCACAGATAGTATCTGTCCTCGTAGCTTCCTCTCGCGGCTGGATGCAACATGTTCTGTTTCCTGAGCCTCTCGGAATCAGAATCATGTTTGTTCACCAAGTCAGTTTACAAACAAGGAATTTGTTCCGACCACTAGCTGCAGCATTTGGAACACACATAAAACATACAAAAACTGTACAAACAGAGCAAAACACACAACACGAACAGTCTGACAAGAGACCACGCCTAGTTGGTATATGCATTGGGTAAATAGGTAAATGCACGATAGCCCCGTAAGAAAAGAAAGCTTAGTCAAGAACAATTGAGTGACCCCCCGTGAATTACTAACACTGACCCTGAGACATTATGTTAGGAACCAGTGAGCCATTCAAATCCCATGAAAAATATCTTTAAAATACAAAAAAATATATAGTTTCATGTGAATAACTTCTACACATTGATCGTTTTAGTACCAGACCATTCAAAATGTTGAATAAACCCAAAAACATTGCAACCACACCGACTTGACAATTTCAATGACCTGATGAGCAACCTGTTGTACAAGAAACCATAAGATCTAGTGAGGTCGCATGTAACTCAGGACTAACGAAATAGTTTCATGAGAGAACCATTATTGCATAGAAATCCCAGATGTTCAGTTAGTGATATTTATGGAGCGCATCTTTACACTCTTGTTCCTGACATACATGATGTAACGATGGTAGTCGTGAACCTGATCCTATAGTACGTGGCGGGTGTGAGCTGGTCTTACGATCCAAGGACGTCCATGAAGTCAAATATGTCCTGGATGTTGTCAGTTGTCTTCTTCCAGTCAAAGTCGTCTTCTTTGCGACCCATCCCTGGTTCTTCAACAGGGATTTCTGTAACAACGGGAGGAGAAACCGAGAGGGTTCCACATGCAGCAGTTTTCATTAATGTTGTGGCATGAGTCATGCTCTGGTTCCTACCAATATCTTTGGCGTGTACACACATACAGTCTCACAATGTCCTATTGAACCATTACATTTCCCAGAGTCATGAGAAGTCAGGCACAAAGATCAGTCTATTGCCAACAAATCAGCACATAGCTTATGTGTGGAAGCTGGGGGAGCCAAACTAAATATGTGACTTTACCAGGCTGGCTTGTAGACAGACAAATAGACACATGGGTGGAATCAGTTATACTTAAAGTCTAAGCACAGTGTCTGCAGCAAACATATAGGACGAAAACATACAACGCTAATATCCCCAATAAATACTCTGAACTGGCCCACGATTAAAAGTTTGCAAAAACAGTGAACATCCAAGCCACCCAAAAATACAATGTCTACAGCCCTACGCTGGTTTATGGTGTTATTGTGCATGCATGGCCAAAAGCAAAACAAAAAACACTTTCAGTTGTGTTAGACTACACTATACTAGGTCAGTAGTTTATAGATGGGTCGGTCCAATTAACCTGTGCAGCCAGAATTCTCTTCCAAGGGATTACTGACTCCAGATCTGATGGCCCTGACGTTGCCAGGAACAGAACCAGCCAGAATTATGAGGCCAACCGAGCCAAGGACAGGATTTACAAACTGAAGAACACCTAGATAGAAGGAACAATCGGTTAGTTCAATAAAATTATTTTGGTAATATAAGTGTAGATAATGTGTCTATATTCATGAGGCAATAAAGCGTCATGGGCCATCTTAGTAATACTTCAACATGCATATCAAAACAGTGAAGAAACGTTGACAAATTAAATTCCATCACTGTCATCTGAATATATTCAACATTACTGTCTGCAATGCCGCGGCGGACACTTATCCAAAACAGGAGGATGACATTTGTTCTAACTATTTAATATTCCTCGAAAACACACTTGGCTATAAACAATTATAAAAGAGCAAATGCTTTGTACCCGTCCGAACACTTTACAACATTTATATCTCTAACCACGTAATTGTTGTCATTTTCCACCACTTCCAGTAGAACAAGCAATTCGGCAGGTTTTCATTATAGTTCATCCAGATCACACCCAGATGAACGTGTGCAACCAGCACATCCAGATCACATCCAAATCACACCCAGATGAACGTGTGCAACCAGCACATCCAGATCACATCCAGATCTCACCCAGATGAACGTGTGCAACCAGCACATCCAGATCACATCCAGATCTCACCCAGATGAACGTGTGCAACCAGCACATCCAGATCACATCCAGCTCTCACCCAGATGAACGTGTGCAACCAGCACATCCAGATCACATCCAGATCTCACCCAGATGAACGTGTGCAACCAGCACATCCAGATCACACCCAGACGAACGTGTGCAACCAGCACATCCAGGTTCCATTCAGATCACATCCAGATCTCACCCAGACGAACGTGTGCAACCAGCACATCCAGGTTCCATTCAGATCACATCCAGATCTCACCCAGATGGTGTGCAACCAGCACATCCAACACATCCAGATCTCACTTTGATCTCACCCAGATGAACATGTTCAACCAGCACATCCAGGTCGCATTGGCCCACAATATTGTGTAATGAATCTATCTATCATAGCTCCAGCAGATATTTAGACTTACCCAATAAATACTTCAGGTCTGGTATGTAGCGGTTCACTGATTCCTGTCATAAGCTCGTTGAGGGAGAACTGAACAGATAACTGTGTCCACAGCAACAGAGATGCTGTCTTAATCAGGTTGGAGATTATGTCTCTTGGTTACACCCCCGTTAACAGGTCTGGAAGGGGACCGAGATCGTATAAAATATATATTTTAACAATATGATCAGTCATGTGTTCATGTCTTGTTAGTTTGCTTTTTAAATATTTAGCAAAACCACTGAGCTAGACATTTTTGTCTAATATGTTGACATTTTCTTCTATCACTTCACCCAAATTACAGACGATTTTTACAGTTTACACTCAGACACAAACATGTAAGGTAGCCTATTATTTGATATTAGAAAGAGTTATGATAATACAACTTTTCCTCATGGTGTCATAGAGATGCTAACCTATTGATTGGAGTATTTAACAGTTGAAGCAAATAGCAAACATTTAATAGGCCGCCTAACAATTCAGAATACTAAAAAAGTATCAAATAACAGCAATTTCAGTGAAATACTTATTTCATATGCAGACATTTGATTAACAGTGAGTGGATGTATGCGAACAAGAGTTACAATAGTCACATAGAACATGTTTATGTAGTGGGTACATAAAGATTGGTGAGTAAGCTTGAGCCCATTTAAACATTTAAAATGAACATCTTAAACACACTTGCAGTCTATGTATCGGCTTGAAGTATGAATGGAATGAATACAGAACATCAATTCTGCTGGTGCTGGAGTTAACATTCTCTTGTTATGGACACCATCCAAATAAATAATTAGGCGTGAACAGTTAACTATATTGTTTTTTCAAAATGTTTGATATCTTTATGGCCGGATATATTTTCCCTAATTTTACTTCTTATTTAACACACAAAGGTCAGTCAATCTCCAGGTCAGTGTTTTCACTATATATCCCATGTCAAAACCATCACTTATGCCCAACTTGGACCCTTGGCAGGTTGCCTCTTGTATGAACAGGTTCTCCACATGGTTCTATAATCTCTACTATATCTTCCAACACCTTGACTTAAAGACATATGCAGGAGTGCTGTTCTACACTGTAGTTCTGGGTTCTGCACAATCATCACAGAACTAGTACACGTCGAACTCTGCCAGATGAACATGTCCAATGGGTCCATCTTACAGTCTTCGTATGCATGGCAACTAAAAAGGCTTTAAGGTTATTCTTCACATAGATGTGGTTCTGTTTTTGTGTTAACGATGATATTCCCCAGAAGCTACGCTCTAATAGCAAGTTGTATAACAACTGCCTTGTTCCAGTCAGCCTTCGTACAACAGCGGTGACACAATCGACCCATGTCACTGGCCAAGCCGGATTAGCCAAGAAGATTAGCCTGGCCCCCAGGTACCAGTCAATGCATTGTATTATGTAACTGTCTGTATAATAGGAAGGTGGCAACAGAGAAAGTGACAACATAGACTTGTGCAATCGTGTAATTCATGAGGAAATATATTTTGAACAAAACAATTCAAATTAATTGAGAAAGAACTTCTATCAAGCAAGGTATTTTCTGGTATTTTCTTAGGTTGGTTGTGTGCTCTGCTTAATGGAGGCACACTACAGGCAACCCTGATGGAATTATTACTGTTATGTGGAGGAACTGGTAGAAAGAAATGTGTCCCATAAACGTGCAAGGAAAATGCATGCAAAAATGTGTAACCTTAAATGGATTGAAAAACTGCAGAATACACTTCACCTGCAGCAAATAAAGCTTTGCTTTTCAAGGGTTACTGAATCTTATACTGTTTAATGTGAAAAACATTTAAAAAAGTATTAGTGGTGCAGGTTGGTGAGTTGGAGGACAGTGGGGATATTTGCATAACACTTAGATGAGAGGCCAATAGTTCGGCATGTTGTTAGGTCTGTTTTGCCAATTGTGACAACCTCGTGCCAACTCAGCTCTCATGCAGCAGATATAGTGATAGCCACAATAAGCTTTATAACTGGCACCTGCTAAAAAAACAGATTCAATGACAGTTAATTGTCTACTGCTCACCTATGACCATTTCTAATTGACAGGATCAAAGCCAATCGACGTGACCTTAATCTGAAACACCACCACCTGCAGTTATTAAGCAGCAGATTGATGCTTTGGATATCAGCCATTAGAAATTAAATGGTAAAAACTTGAGAACAAATCACTGATAAAATATATATCTTTTTTTTTTTACATTATTATTTTCGATATAACTTCCAGTATAATATTCCAATTATTATTAAACAAACAGTCTGGATGTCGAGACCCCCCACCTTCACTGCCACCCATATGACAGCGCACCCGACCCCTGCGGTTGTTCCTGTGAGTGGTGGGCCCACAGGATGGAGAGGAGAGAGATGCCACGTAGGCTCCGTGGCAAACCCGGCCACCAGACGCTCGCTTTCGAGCCCGCCATCTGGGCCTGGCTCCAGACGGGGGCCCTGGGCTTCCTCCAGGCAGGGTCTCGTTTGGGGTCCCCTGCTAGAGCTGCTACCCCCGCGACCCGACCCCGGATAAGCGGTTGAAGATGAGATGAGTCTGGATGTAACGCTTTTGCACATTTACCAGGCTACTTGGAGTCAGCCCATTTTGCATTGAAACAAAGACTTTTCCTTCATGCTGGAGATTTCTTTAAGGATTAAATTGTTAGTTCTTCCCTCTAGTGTCTACTATAAGAGCAGAAACATTATACATACAACTCTAGATTGCCTTAGTATCTAGTTACAACATGTGATTCTGAATTCCATTGCCAAAGCCTGTACACTTTCCTGTACACTTTTTACGGCTGGTGGCGGTGGACAGTGATGTGTGGGTAGCTTAGTACTAAATAGCAGAATTGCAGCGCCATCATATAGAAACGGTCCATATTGTGCTAGGTATGCATGCCAATGGGAACTGTTAGTAACAGCTCCAAAGCAACATGCGAGCACGATGTAAACAGCCAACACAGGAAATACAATAACATGAACTACATTTGTGTACAAAAATAACATAATAAAAGCAGGTGAAAGTGCAGTACCTTTATTTCTCAGCAGCAGAATATGGCAGCATTGAACACTGGATGATGGATAGAAGGCTGAGCTCACTCACAACAAGGTTTGGCTTATATTATACTTGGCTATATTCAACACAGAGTTATTTAGAAAGATTTGAAAAGGATAATGGGCCTTACTGTAAGAAAATACCTTGTCACTTAAATACTTTTCACCAATAAACCATCTCACTACCACACACATCCATTCAGTGACCATAAACGTTGTGACATATCAGGTCAACACTTATTCCTGTAGGAGTGCACAGATAACCCCTGAGAAAAACATTAACTACCAACGTAACATGCAAACCAATCTAGAACAGGAGCAACAGAACGCGCTTCCAGAATGGAAAAAAACTAAAACAATAAGAATCTCTAGTAATATTGTATTTTCATAGATCACTAAAATCTCAGACAAATGTTATATTGTATTCCATTTAGTCAAGGTGTCAGTATACTGCACAATAGTATTATTCTGTGCACATAGTGCATAGCCCATTCATCCAGGCTTACAATACTAAATTAACATGTATCCATGATCAATCCACAGAAGATAAATAGTCCAACCTGTGTAGAAAGGTTATATCTTTGGCACATTAGACCTTTTTACTCTCCCCCGTATCCATTTATGTGCAGCATCATCCAGACAGTTATTTCTGGGTTAATTGTCCTTTTCCTTGAGCTGGCTTAGTCACTTCCATGAGCCATCATCACTAGTGTGAACCATCGTCACTAGTGTGAGCAATCACAATGTGACCCGTCTTGTCACTAGGATTCATCCATTTCTACCAAAATGAACGTGTAAACCTGCACACATTTGAACTTTACGCCAATTTTTGGGGGAAATTGACAAGTATTTCAATGTTGACGTGTGTGTAGTCTACAAAGACATGAGATGGCAGTAGAGCTTCCTGTGGGGATGTTAAAGAACCCGTTGTAGTGTTTCTTTGTTGTTGAGTTCACCCGCTATCGTGCTAAGTTGTTATGCCAGCGAAAGAAGCTCACAGATGGAACTTCCGCAGAACAAAAGTGTCTGGAGGATTATACAGCATATGTGGTAAATGAGGTCTAATATGTGAAAACATTAACTGTGACTGGGTCCTCAAGTCCTTGGTTATGTTCAGCAGCCTTGCAGTCAGGTTGGTGTGAGATCAGCTGGTTGTGGGAGTCTCTCTTTTTCCTGGAATTCTGCTCCAGCCGGACTCCCTAAGACAGGCTAGGAAAGCCTGAGTGTATCTTAGATTGTATCTTCAGGCCAGTTTCTGTGTTAATAACTCTGGACTTGGTCAAAACACTGTGGCTCAACAATCTTTGGCTTTGCAAATGTATAATGACAAATGTGAGGCTGTAAGCATTGAGTGTTTTTTTCCAATATATTTATGGATGAGTGGGTGCGTATGTGTTGTTGTGTGTTCCTGTGTGTGTGTGTGTGTGTGTTTCTATATTCATGTAGAGTTGGTACGTCTACACAGTCCTTTAATTGAAATCGGTAACTACAACATGTACTCCCATTTTCGAAGTTAAATATTTTTGTAATGTATTTTCGAATAACTAACAAATACAGAAATACAGGATTTATTGATTGCGTAAATATGTCTTGAAAGCCCAGAATTATTAAAAGATAGAATTGCTATTGAAAATTATTTTGAAATATTTTGGACCGTTGCACAACTTTAGAATCTGAGATAGTACAGCAGAATATTTAGCTCTTTTTAAAAAAAAAACTAGTTTTTGCAGGAAAGGTAAGTGATACTGTGAAAGACAACTATTCCACTATTACTGCTGCTAAATTATAGACATTACACGCAATTACAAAGCAAAATGATTACACACTATGAGCCATACCCACAAACATTAGAAAAAAGTCAAGGTCAATTTTAAGAATCAATTAAAGTTGTTTGAAATGGGTTGAGGGGATGTTATAAGGATGACACCACAAAATCCATATATAGCCTAAGTTCTATGCAAATACATTGATCATTTTGTAATTTGCTTACACTTAAAACTATTCGAATGTTTGCAAATATGGCACAAATAGGTTGGCCCCAAATCCAAGGCAAAATAGTTACTTTGTGTTTCTATGTTTTGTCATCAGCAGGAACTAAGACGTTTCTCAGATTCAAAAGAAATATAATAGGACCAAAGCCCAGTTAAGAGGTTCTACAGAAAACCTGGCTTGATGTTCTGAAAATCTAACCCTGGGATACCGAAATGTGTCATTTAAAGACAACAGACTAGAACAGCGTTCCAAGCGGTTTCAAGTGTTACAGAGTCGTCCAGTCTCAGTCCTAACTGTCACTAAGGAATTGGTTTTAATTTCGCTGCCCATCAATGATTTCTAACCAAATTCTTTAAACACAAAACCAAAGCTAAGATTTTTATTCAAAAATAATTTTGCTATAATGACCGTGAAAGATTCTTTTACCAAGTATTGACTCTGGGGTGTAATTACATACACAATAAAAATCATCCCGTTCCTTTTCTGTGAAACATTTCTGAAGCACTTATTACCTTCAGAATGTACAGTTTGTCTAGTAAATCTGATGTAATTATTGTAAGGTTGTGCAGGATGTGTACAGACTCACTATCCAGTATCTGTGCGCACGTGGGTGTGCGTGTGTGCGTTCATGTGCGGGTGTGCGTGCATGTGCGGGTGCGTGTGCATGTGCGCGTATGTGTGGGTGTGTGCGTGCATGTGCGGGTGCGTGTGCGTGTGTGTGCAGTCCACCATCCGTGTCTCTCATTCCCAGTGCACCTGTGCCTCGGCTGAGGCTTTCACGTGTCTCTTGGCCTCTAGAAGTGAGTTGGCCTCCTGCTCGTCACTCTCCATCTCCTTGAGCCTCTTCTCCTCCAGGAAGGAGACCAGGGAGTCCCTCATGTCCACCACCTCCAGCATCTCCTGCAGCACCCGCTCCTCCTCTACCTGCTGCTCTGGCGTCTTCTCAGATTCTATGTTTCATAATAAGTTATTGTACAATCCAAATTCTCTTCTCGCTCATTGAAACTCAGTCAACACCATCAACCGTCAGACTATAAACTGTAGTTAGCATTGAAACTCAGTCAACACTATCAACAGTCAGACTATAAACCAGGGGTCGGCAATAGGCGGCCCGCGGGCCAAAACCGGCCCGCCAGCAATATTTTCTGGCCCCCCGGATAATTTTGGAAGTCCGATTTTTTTTGTGCCTATTTTTAATTTTACATTAACGGTTTACAAATAGGCCCCTTGACTCATTCGTTCAATTTTATTTTTTTATTATTAAAACCAAAAATAAATAAAAAATGAAAAACGACTTGTTTCTCCATTATTTATTTAGGCCCACTGATAACGAATAAACGACTCGTTTTCCGATTTTCTGATTGTGTGCTCAGATCAAAAATCGGCTTCAAGCTTGCACTGTTAACTGTGGCGCGTCTGTTAACTTCTTAAGCAATACTACTTTTTATATAAACTACTTTTAATAACAAATTAATGAAACAGTGAGTAAATGGTAGATTTAAATAAATTGAAAACTACATTTAAACAAAACGATATTTATATAAAGAAAAACGAAAACTATATTTAGGCAAAAAAAAAGAAAAACGATATTTAAATAAAGACAAAACGGAATTTAAATAAAGAAAAACGAAAAATAAATAAACGAGTCGGTATTCAAACAAACGGATAACGGACACACAACGCGGGAGGTCGAGGTGCAGGGGTCTATCCACCTGAAATGACATGATATTTCTGAATAATTTTTGTGACATTCAAAATGCAATCTAACATTTAAATATAATTTGCTATTGATATGGTTAGTCACTTAATGTTAAAAGTGGCATCTTTCATTTGCCACAATGCTTCGGATGTCTGGTGTTATAGTTGTCCGCAGGTAGTTTTCAAGTGTTTTGTTCGTCATTCGATTCCTCTCATACGTCTTTATGGCGTTCATTGACGAGAAGGCAGACCACATTATGAATAATACAATGCTAGCCTATCACTGACATAACCAAGCAGCTCATTTTAAAAATATAAATTAATAATAGATTATAATAATAATTAGAGAAGTTAAATTCGTCATTTACATATGTATTATTTAATACTATGGCTTACCTTGTGAATAGGGTACCAAAGTGCCAACTGTCGCTTCAGCCTCCTCTTCTAAGAATGAAAACCGCGCTCATTTCACATAGGCTCGTGCCTGCTTTGCGAATGATCCGTATTAGATCCGTGAACCGGAGGTGACTAACGCGGATTTGCCGGTTTAGAGACGGATCTGGCTCCGAGTCACCTGCAGTCTGGGTCCCGGAGGTGTTTGTAACGTGGATTTGCTGGTTTGGAAACGGATCTGGCACGGAGTCACCTGCTATCTGGGATGTGCCTGCTATCATTTTAGCTTACAATATATTTTTTAATAATAATAATTATGAATATATTTTCTATTTTATTATTTTATTTTTAGTAAAAGTATTTAATTTGTATCCATATGCATATATAGGCCTACTCCGTGTAGCTGGCCCGCCATCGACTGGCTAAAAAAAATATTGGCCCACGGCCAAAGTTACTTGCCGACCCCTGCTATAAACTGTAATTAGCATTGAAACTCAGTCAAAACTATCAACATTCAGACTATAAACTGTAGTTAGCATTGAAACTCAGTCAACGCCATCAACAGTCAGACTATAAACTGAGATTAGCATTGAAACTCAGTCAACACTATCAACCGTCAGACTATAAACTGAGGTTAGCACCACTTACCATTTAGCTCCATGTATTGTCGGAGCTCCATCTCCAAGATGCTCTGTTTGTCCTCCAGCTCCAGCTGTCTGGATCTGAGTGACATATAAATGGGAATACCGGTAAGTGGGAATACCGGTAAGTGGGAATACTGGCGGGATAAGGACTGTTTGACTCATTGTGTTAAACTGCTTCTGGCTGTTAACAGTCATTAGAACCGTCTAATTAGCTGTGAGGATTCCCCTCTAACACAGTGGAGTGCACGTGGCTACACAACAAGGAAATAGCTGGGATGAAAACAATATTATGTCAACAGAAGTAGAGTCAGCAGAACGTAGAACGGTGACAGTGTGGAAAGTTCCCACTGATCCACTAGGGGGACACGTTCTACACAAAAAACAATAGTAGCTGTACTCACGCCACCATGAGGTCTGACTCCTCAGAGACCAACGCGTTCTTCTGGTGTACCAGGTGGATCCACCGGTCAATCATCTCTGGAGAACCACTGCTGCCTGGAGAAGAAAACGAACGTGGTGAATAACAAAGTATTTCCCACCATTACTTGGTGAGAATAGGACACATGTTCCTCACTCTGAACAATTTTTTACTCAAGTAAGACAGTGGAGAACCAATTAGACATTTAAATGACCACCTAGTCAAAGGCATTCAATTAAAAGAGGAATGTAATTAAAAATAAAAATAAACACTTTACAAAGGAGAATTCACATACAATAACCATAAAACCATACAGAAGTAGGAGATATCATCAATTCTTTTTTTGAACTAATTTGTTTCAGCAGGTGACAATTTCATTTTTAGAGAAGTGAGGAGTGACACATTTTCAAAAGCTATAACATCTTAAGATATAGTTGGACTAAAATGAAGGAATTCATAAAAATTATTTGCAGGCAGTCATAAATATAGAATCGTATTTCGCAGACTCCTGAACTGAGGCAGTTGACAGTAGAGAAGAAGATTTCTACATTTGTCTTGACAAGAGTTGACACTGATATCGGCATACATCGTTGCTTTGGTAACAAGATATAATAAAGTGCATTGCCAGTCTCTACCAATGAATAAGCAGCATTCTCTATTGATACCACTCGTACAGACACACTTGGTCTCACACGCCAAAGAGGAGAGGCAGGCCACTGTACTTATAGCAGGGAAGGGTGAGTGTAAATAATGCTTTAAAAAGGTGCTTTATAAACTGTAGGCATTTGCTCTAGGCTAACGTGTTCAAATCAGAATGGTGACATTGTTCAACCACCCGCTCAAACCCACTCACCCAGCCAAACCAGACATCTACCCAGAAAAGCAAACACCCACCAATCCAGACATCCACCCACCCACCCGGCCAATCCAGACATCCACCCACCCGGCCAACCCAGACGCCCGCCCACCTACCCGGCCAACCCAGACGCCCGCCCGGCCAACCCAGACGCCCGCCCGGCCAACCCAGACGCCCGCCCGGCCAACCCAGACGCCCGCCCGGCCAACCCAGACGCCCGCCACCCACCCGGCCAACCCAGACGCCCGCCCGGCCAACCCAGACGCCCGCCCGGCCAACCCAGACGCCCGCCCGGCCAACCCAGACGCCCGCCCGGCCAACCCAGACGCCCGCCCGGTCAACCCAGACGCCCGCCCGGTCAACCCAGACGCCCGCCCGGCCAACCCAGACGCCCGCCCGGCCAACCCAGACAAGCGCCCGGCCAACCCAGACAAGCGCCCGGCCAACCCAGACAAGCGCCCGGCCAACCCAGACAAGCGCCCGGCCAACCCAGACAAGCGCCCGGCCAACCCAGACAAGCGCCCGGCCAACCCAGACAAGCGCCCGGCCAACCCAGACAAGCGCCCGGCCAACCCAGACAAGCGCCCGGCAACCCAGACAAGCGCCCCAGACAAGCGCCCGGCCAACCCAGACAAGCGCCCCGGCCAACCCAGACAAGCGCCCGGCCAAGCGCCCGGCCAACCCAGACAAGCGCCCGGCCAACCCAGACAAGCGCCCGGCCAACCCAGACAAGCGCCCGGCCAACCCAGACAAGCGCCCGGCCAACCCAGACAAGCGCCCGGCCAACCCAGACAAGCGCCCGGCCAACCCAGACAAGCGCCCGGCCAACCCAGACAAGCGCCCGGCCAACCCAGACAAGCGCCCAGCCAACCCATTTTTGGGGGAGCTACAGTACATGGATCTAGCTGGATTCATACCTTCTTCCCCTCTGAGAACCCGCTCCAACACCACACCTTTATCCTCCAGCTCTTTGAACGTCACCTCGATCTCCTCCAGACGCCTCTGTATGGACTGGAGAACATAGAGATGAGATTAGCAATAATCTATAATACTGGGTCCCGGTTTATTGTGGAGAACATAGAGATGAGATTAGCAATCATCTATAATACTGGGTCCCGGTTTATTGAGGAGAACATAATGATGAGATTAGCAATCATCTAAAATACTGGGTCCCGGTTTATTGAGGATACTGGCATTTAAACAAATAGATGTTGATTCATGAAGCAAGAATAGATGTTAAGTAATAATACCGCCAAGACTGCAAGCAGAGAAATAAAATGTAATCCACAAGTTCATCTGATTTATGTCAGAATGTTGCATGTTGGTAACGACTAATATGTATTGATTCAGTGAACTCACCTGTGCTCTGTGGAAGCGCTTCATCTCACACGTCTTGGCCCGACGCTCCAACGTCTTCATCTTCATCAGCTCCATCTTCTCAGCAGCCACAGGGTCTGAAGGGATGTCCTGGAACTAAAGACAGGATGTGTATAACCATAAGATACGTCATTACAGATTATATCCACCAGACAATATACTGGCCAGTCAAACAAGTATCTTTACCTTAACGTCAAATAAATCCAAGCCATCTTCTCCAAGCATGTCCAAATCATCCTCATCGTCATCATCATCATCATCACCATCAGCTCCATCTTCTTCAGATACACTGTGTCCGTAGTGAACTTCTGCGGAGATGGAGACAGAACATTACCAATTCAGAGAGGAACATGAAGAACCTTTACTTACAGCGTCACTATGATGCAATGTGGGACAACGTTTACTGTCTGAGAGATCAGTGAGGTGGCATCTAAGACAGCTTTCCCCCAGAGCTTCACCTGGGTGGCTGTTTAGGACACTGAAACGATGGTCCCTTCCCAGCCGAGGGGAGGACAGGTTCCAGGGGGAGAACTTTGAGCGGACCTTGGCGTGCTTCCCCTGC